>OZ007586.1:349938325-350184565 GCA_963931845.1 Maratus michaelseni
CCAGGGGGATATTTTTATGCTACCGATCGTTTAAAGATGATATATTGGAGAAGTTATATAGTAATATGTGGAAAAATTTTGCTAGCAAGGTATACGAATTCACCGAAATGATATGTTAACTGCTACTGTTACTTGCGATGTGTACTCCCAAATATGCAACATAATATCATTATATTCCCCGACATAACATTAATTTATTCAAATAAGTTTTCTGAATCGATATTGAGAGTCTGTGCACATCTTTAAGCATATTCTAGACATTTCGTAGCATTTTCCTGCTTTTGCTTTTTGAATGTTAATGAAAATTATACGTGGATTAAAATTTTGAAATTATACTTAGTAATAAAATTTATACGGGGAATATTATTAGATACAAATACACCTAAGTATCTTTTTTTTACGTTTCTAACTTCCTGTCGTGTAAATATACAATCGAATTTCTTCATTCGTTTAAAGTTGTCACACGTCTGTCAGTTTATTATCTACAAGAAACAAAATTATCATACTAAATATCAGGCCAATATTTTATTTCTCATGTTCCATTTTTCTGAATACCGAGCGAATTCAATAAAAATCACTACATTCTTTTTGCCTCATTAATTTTTATTACACTTAAAGGAATTTTTTGTCCAAACTTCAAAACTTCTTTTTAGAAGTTTCTGTTGTTAAAAGTGTCACAAACAGCAAACGATCGTCTCGTTGATATTTCGCCAAACTGTATCCCACTACTGGCACATGCCAAGCATGACTGATTTCTCTTCGTTGGTGAAAAATTTCTGTCATTTGCATTTTGATACCACAGTTATTCTGCTAAGATTGATTTAATGTGATCACTGAAGCATACATAGCGAAAGAAGTAGTCTGTTTACAGTAAAATAATGGATTCTTCTAGGTTGTTTCCTTAACCAGCCAGTGATTTATGAAAGGGATACCGTTGTACTAAACTAAATTAAGCGTGATGTACTCATTGAAGAAACTCATTATGCGTTCTTTTACTTTTACTTCAGATAAGAAGTTGAAATTTCAAAGAACGCAAAATAAAAGAATGCCAATTTTAACAAATGAACATAAAAATACTTTGCGTTATTTTATTTGTCATGGATAATTTAAACTTCCTTTCATTTATTCTATTTTTCCGATTATTTTGGATTTGAGTTATTTTTTGCGTTGAATGGCATTGTCAATATTCGACTCCAAATATTTTTTATTGTATTCATTAATTTCGGCTGGAAACTTTTAGTCACTTTGGATATCATTAGGTAAGAAATTCGATTTTTTAAAAATTAATATATCTAGTATGCGAAAACGTATAGATTTTAATTTTGATATGTCAATTCTTAAAACACATTGGACAGTGTGTTTTCTATTATTCCTATTTTTTTTTCCTTTCTTTTTCTTTCATTCTATATTCCCCATCGATTTCAAACTATTCATCAAAAACTGCCCAAATAGTCGTAAAAAGTAATATAATAGTTCCATTTTAGAATTAGATATGCATTTTGTAGGGTAACAGTATTACTGATATAAGGGCCTAAGAAAAAATATATAGATTTATCGACGCTCAATATTATGTTTTACTATTTAGGGCTTGAATATAACTGTATATTTGATAAAGTATTTTTTGGTTTCATATAAATGGAAAATTTTCGAATATTCTTTTGCCTTTTTAAGGTACTTCGCATCTGTAATGATGGTAAATATTTATTTATATCCCTTTCTTTCTTTTAATTAAGACTTGCCTTTCTAATAAACCTTCAAGGTCTACGAATTTTTTTATTGTAAACCGAAATGACAGGGCCGATAAGGCTGTATAAAAGTCCCATGCGACAATCATGTTAAAGCATATCACAGAACAATCTTAATGCTTTCAATTAAGTATATCTTCGAATTTTTTCTTGGAACATTTTTCATAATCGGAATGCCTGTTCATTTTTTCTGTTCCTTTGAATATTCATGGCCTTCAAAACATATCTTTCAAAATAAACAAAAAAACATCATTGTAAACGAATTACAAAAAAAGCATGATATATCAGAAATGAGAAACGCATTTTATTCGAAACTTGAATTCGTTGATAAATTTGTATTTTAGAATACCCCGATTCAACGGCAATTTAATGAATATACCTTCAAATTGAGTACTATTCCATAAATTTCGCTGTCAATGCTCTCCTACAATGTAAATTACAGCTATTCTGTTGATATAAATACAGCCATAACGTTCTCATTGCAAAAATCAAGGATTGAGGAGCAGCGAGGACATTCCAAAACATGTAAATATATCAGAAAATGAAAATTTTTATGATTCCAATACTTTCTTGTTATGCATATAGAAGAAAGTAAAAAGGAGATCCAAAAAGAACACGAATCTCAAAAATTAACGCAAATGAATCTTGATCCTTATGGACCATAAGGATCAAAATTCATTTGTTCAAAATTCCTTTGCGTTAATTTTTGAGATTCGTGTTCTTTTCGGATCCCCTTTTTACTTTCTTCTATATGCATAACAAGAAAGTATTGAAATCATAAAAATTTCCATCTTCCATTTTCTGATATATTTACATGTTTTGGAATGTCCTCGCTGCTCCTCAATCGTCGATTTTTGAAATGAGAACGCTATCATGTCTTCACACGCACTGTCACGTCAATTGGACCAGACATACAACTGCCTGCTTCTCTCCTCCTTCATTGCGCGGGCGCCCGCGCATGCGCACAACCACGCCGGACACTCCATTCGCGTCCCTAGATGTCTCACTACGTTATCCCTAAGCGGCATATTCAAATTTCAACCAATTTGGTTGTTACGACATTTCATACCTTTTCATTTGAACACCCCTGGTACATTACACACTTTTTCCATTTATGGAAATATATTATTCCACTCAGTTAAATTAGCTAGGTTGAAACCTTAGAGGCATTTAGTTGTGGATTTTAAGTACTATTTCTAATAAAATTGAACTTTAATATAGGAGTCAACAGTCTTGGTCTTCCCAATATTCCCCGATTTACAACTTCATGATGTATTGGGTGAAAAGAGATTGTCAGTTTCTTTAACTTCAACATTTCAACAACTTTTCTGATACATTTTGTTCTATCTAGACGGAATTTTTTGTAAAGTCCAAAGAAATGTATTTTCTAGAAGCATCCATAACAACAAAATGTAAAATATTCTATACTTCAACAAAATATATTTCAATAAAATGAACAGCCAAAGGCCTTGCATTTTTACTTTTAGTACCAAATGACATAATGCATTTAATTTGTATGTATGTATTAGGCTATTTTTCTTGAAAACTCAAAAGTGTCCACTGACCATTTGTGGCATAATTTTCTACTTATTTCAAAACAATTGGTGACGGAAATGTAAATAAATTATTATAACTGCAGAATTCATTATAAATTATTTCAGTACATTTTAGTTCTATGATAATTCTGGAAATTCTAATCGTCCTCTCACTTTTGTGAGCGACTGTAGTTTATGATCAGGCTGTAAGTGAGTTCTAATAAAGCAATTTTTGAAATTCTGTATCACCGAATCTATATATAATAAATGTGAGAAATTAAGAATGCTGCATTGAAATAATCTTTTTTTATTAGATAACAACACCTCAGCTGAAAATATTTTTTTCTAACCGCTTTGCAACGAGTGGCACGGATGTGGAAAATCCTTTAATTTGGACACTAGAATTTTTGCAAAGACAATGTCGGCATATCTAATCGCATAATTTTAGCGATAAAATAATAGAAAAAAAGATTTTCAGAAAAAGTGGCGCCAAAAATGTAAAAGATGTGTAATTGATGCTCGTCTCAATGGGGCTAAATCTTAAATAACAGGTTTTTTTTTCTTCTTTTGCTAGTTATTGACTGTTAAAATCTGCAATTTTTGAAGTTTTATATCTCAGAAACTATAAAAGATAAATGTAAGAGATTGAGGATGCTGAGTAGTAATGACGATCATATTACGACAGCGACATCATATTCGTAAATATCAATTATATGCTGAGATACAGAAGGTAGAAAATGGCTCGAATGGCTTCATGTAAATATAGAGAAATGTAAATATACATGCTATATAGAGTTACCAGTTTATACGTTTTCCCCGTACATTTTACGTTTCATATGCTTATTGCCCATTGTTTGTTTAAATTTTCCTGTACGAGGATTATATTCCGCTCTTTATTATTGTATGATCTATTTTAAATAATTCATTACATATACTTATCATAAATAATTTTAAAAATTCACATTGAACAATTTTTATGCCAAAATTGCACAGTACTTCACTCAGATGATGACATGAGACTGACATTCATTTTATTGTCTTGTTATCTAAACTTGACATTATTGTAATCTAAAAGTATCGCCATTATAATTTTTTTTATTTTGTACTAGCCGGTCTTCGCTCGTCTAGCCACTCTCTTCCAAGTGGGGCCCAGATACATTCTGCAGCGTACTGCCTTGACTTCGCTTTGGGCCCAGAAAATGCATTTTACATGCAAACAGAAAAATATAAATAAAATACTTTATTTTAAACTATACGAAAATAACTAATAAAAATATAAAAAAAGCACTTAAATAAAAATTTCGCGACATGAATAATATTTTTTTTCATGAACCCCCCTGACAAATACTACTGGAACCTGCCTGTGATTATCTAGGGTGGGCGGAGAGCTTTCAGCTAAAATAAATAAAAATGGGATTGCCTAAGATGATATTGCCTAGCGAATATTGTAAATGGGCACTGTGGTTTCACGCCCATAAATCGTTAATGCGGTGATCAAAATAACGAGACCTGTGTCTTTCTCAGCCATATATCGTTAATGCAGCGATCACTGTAACGTGGCTCAGTTATTTTGCGTGCAAATTTTTTTTTAATGAAATCATTTTAACAAGGACATTGGGTTGCACGTTTATAAACTGATTATACGGCAACCCCTATAAGGAAGTCTTGTGCATGCCCGAGCCTATAAATATGGCGATCAGTATTTAAATCGCAAATCTTTGGTTCCAAAAAATATTTTTTAAAAAAAGGAGGAAATCTATTATATTTTGTATAAAAATTTAAATCCGATCGCTAAAAGACGAAAATCGCAAAAACAATTTATAAAAAATGAAAAAAGAAAAAGAAAAAAAAAGAAAAAGAATTTTCGTTTAAAAAATGTCACGCAAGATATATAATAAAAAAATTCGCAATAGTTACCTTATTCGTCTAATCTTCCATAATTGGGGTCATAGCCGATGTTGCCCACAAACTCGTTAGCTCTAAAATCTCTGAAATACATGTTTAACTAGTTTTAGTATATTTGTAATGCTGAATTTCACGCATCAACTTAAAACTGCTGCTAAGATATGGCAAAATTACCTAAAACATTCGACCCCCCCCCCCCTTGGTGGATTAATATCTAAAATCACTGAAATACCTATTTAATTATTTTTTTAGTAAATTTGTTATTCTATAACTTCTATTGAGATATGGCAAAAAGATCTAAAATATTCGACTCCCTATTTAACCTCTCTTAGTGGCAGAATTTCTAAAATTGCTGAAATACATCTTTTACTATTTTTTTTAGTAGATTTGTTATCCCGAATTTCACGCAACCACCTAAAAATGCTGCTGAGATATGGCGAAAAGGCGAAATGACCTAAAACTTTCGACCCACCCACTTAACCCCCTTAATGGGTGAATTTCTGAAATCGCTGAAATATGTGTTTAAATTTTTTTTAGTAGATGTGTTATCCTGAATTCCCCGCTCCTTCCTAAAACTGCTGCTAAGATATGGCAAAAAGGCGAAATGACCAAAACCTTTCGACCCCCTCCCCCCCCCCCCCATTTAACTCTCTTAGTGGTTGAATGTTTAAAATTTGTGAAGTACGTGTTTAACTATCTTTTACTAGATTTGTTATCCTGAATTTCATGCTTTTAACTAAAACTGCTATTGAGATATGGCGAAAAGACGAAATGACCTAAAACTTTCGAACCCCATATTAATCCCCCTTAGTGGTTGAATTTCTAAAATCGCTGAAATGTGTGTTTAACTATTTTTTTAGCAGATTTGTTATCCTGAATTTCACGCTCTTACCTAAAACTGCTGATGAGATATGAATTTCACGATCTTACCTAAAACTGCTGATGAGATATAGCAAAAAGGTGAAATCACGGAAAACTTTCTACCCCCATTTAACCTCTTTAGTGATTGATGTTCTAAAATTGCCGGAAATACATGTTTAACTATTCTTTAGTTGATTTGTTATCTCGAATTTCATGATCCTACCTAAAACTGCTGCTGAGGTATGGCGAAAAGACGAGATGACCTAAAATGTTCGACCCCCCCCCCCCATTTAACCCTCTTATTGTGTTAACTTTCAAAAATCCTTTCTTTAGTGGGTGCCTACACTGTGTAAATCACATGTCTGCCAAATTTAATTACCCTAGGATCAACGTTTGAGGCTTGGCGTTGATTATGAGTCAGTCGGGAGTACTTTTTTATAAGTATAGATATCATTACTGTTTTAATATTTTATTTTTTTATTATCTTGCTTTGTGCTAAAATACAAACTTTTTTTATGTAGATCGTCCTTTTTCACCGTTGACTAATTACTAAACCGTTAGTTTTAGCAGTATAGTTCCAATTGTTTCAAATGTTATTCTTCATCATATTAAAATCCGCTTGTATCATAATAGTTATATTTTTAAAAGTTACAAAATTTAAATTTTTATATTGTCACTAAAAACGGAAAAATATTTCAGTTCCAGAAAACGGCGAAAATGCCGGACATTCAAAATATCATAGCTCCGTAAATTTTGGTCTCATAAAAATAGAATCTTTACTGTTTTACTTGTTATAGTATGAAAAGTTTTTCTAAGTAAAAGTAATAGGATCCAGGTATCGCATAAACATTTTGCTGTAAATGGATTTTCATACGATGAAGAAAAACATTTGAAACATGTCTTCAATTGGAACTATAACGCTAAAACTAACAGTTTAGGATTTAGTTACTGGTCCACGATAAGAAGGGACATCCTAAAAATAGATAACTGTAACTTCTATATCTAGATTAACTTCTATAAAATTTCGATAACTGTTTCGATTACGTAGAACAGGATCTTCTTTTTACTTTGTATAATGAGTAGAGAACACAACTGTAGTTTAATCGCGTAAAAATATTGGGGAAAATTCAAAAATCGCTGTACGAATTTTGAATAAACTTTATTGAATAGATGAAAAAATGTATTATATTGGACTAAAATATTGATTCCTTTTACTAATATGGAAACATCGTCTTGTAACGCCAAAATATACAAAAAAATTTAAAAAAAAAAAACTAATCAAAAAATCTAAATACTGACTTGGATTTCTTTTACGAATGTAAAAAACTCGCTGCGAAACGATAAAAATTGCATAAAAAATTAAATTAAAAATTCTAATTAAAAAACTGCCTTCGAGATTCATAATTTCAGACATATAGGTTACCTTCCTGCCAAATCGTGTTTCTCTGCCTGCCGCGTTCTCTTCAGATAACTACACACAGACTAACATCTGTCTATATTATTACTAGGGCATCCAACCCGGGCTTCCCGGAATAGAGAATATATGTGAAAAACATTTATTTTTTTTATTGAAAACTCTAATAGATTTTTTATATTTAATATTTTTTTATATTGCCCCCTAACAACACCAAAGAGCATTTTTATATAAAATATGTCAATTATATATTCAAATAAAATTTTGAAATTTAATAAAAGCGGTAATTTCGTATTGCCCTCGTGCCAGAAGTTAATAGCCAAAGAAATCGCTAAAAATTTCGTTCAGTTTTTTTTATTATTATTATTCTGATAATTTCAGCGGTTTTAAGCTCTTTTTTCAATTACATGTCTGTTGAATTTGTGTTTTATTTATACTATTTTATTTATTCCTAATGAAGTTTTCATTTTGTTATGAAATATTATGTGGAAACAAATGCTGACCTTCTTATATTGTTAAGTGCAAACAGATTAATATTTTGTAATCGTCTGCAAGTGATATTAATAGATTTTAATTTTTTTTAATCATGCTTGAAATTTAATTTAAAAGCCATAATAAATCAGCCAATTAAGATATATATATTAAGCCATAATAAATCAGTCATTTAAGTTTTGAAACAAATTGCATTTGAAAGTAGATTTTTTTCCTATATAACGGTGTAAAAATTAAAAATGTGCGATGTTTAGAAATTAAAAAATTGCAGTACCGAAAATCGCAAAACCGAAATTTCATCGTCAAGCGATGCCATTCGCAAAATAACGTCAGCCTTACGCACGGACACGTTTGTCCTTTATAATACTGATAGGTAATTCAATCGTTCTGATAATAATTGAAGGAAATGTTACTTTGTGTATACACTGTAGATAAACTCACAAAATTAAATATGCAACTTTTTGAGACAAAATAAACAACCGTTTTGCGAATGTCAGTCTTTTTCCAAATGAATGATTTTGCAATGATAATGAGGAGGAGGAGAAAATTCCGACAAGTGCTGAAATTAAGAAAGTTCTGCATATATATTAAGATTAGGAGAAGATCAGCTTCACTCCAAAAACTTCCAAAAGCATTATGATTAGGATGAATTTATAAATGAACTTTAGTTTAAAAACTGTAGCCAAACTGCTATCAACATTTTTTTTTCTAAATTTTGAATTGAATGTTGTGGGAAGGTGAGAATTTTTATACGTTTTTAATTCTATGTCTTAAATATTTGGGAGATTTCGTTTTCATCGTTTACTGTTATCATTCGGTTAATGTTATCAAAAAGCCTGGAACAAATGTGATCACAATAAGAGGCGTCTAATGTGCTAATAATAGAACACAGAATCTTAATACATATTTAAGATAGAGGAGTAAAAAAATTCATTTGAATGTAGATAGTTGAAATATTCATTTATGTACTAGTAATAATTTGCTATACTAATGCAACTGCTATACTAATAATAACACATTCTACATACAGCAAGTTTCCCCCTCAAAGACTATTGCTTATTAACATTACGCAAGATAAATTTCGATCTATTTGTAAAGTTTCAGTAGCATATATTTTTTGCGTTTTTGACAGCTATGTTTTAATTGCTTGAACAAAAAAAAATTTTTTTGGTTAACTTATCTGAAAAGGGTAAAATAATTTCATAAAAGCTTCCTGGTGTAAAAGGAAACAGAAGTAATGAAAAATAGAACTTAATTTTATGTATGTACTCTTTAATTATTGCAATCCACTCTTGTAAAATAATTACATGGGGTATTTTTCAAATCAGATTAGGACGTAGCACAAATGATTGTTTATTTGAATTTTTATGTTCCATGTAATATAAAAGGATTTTTGAATGTCTGTAGCTCCTGCTCAGGATTATACTGTTCAATGCAAAGCTAATTTATTTATTTGTTTACAGTCTACGGACAATCCCATCGTGCAATGAAATTTTCCAAAATGATTTCATACATTTAACACCTTTAAGCAGAGTTGCCAACCGTTCAGATTTTGGAATACCATTATTTCAAAATAGAAATTTGTCGCTTTATTTAATGCAAAAATTCAGAAATTATATAAGACAAAATTTATTTTTCCAAAATAGCGTGGAATTCAAAAATTCAAAGAGTGCAGCTCAGCCTTTGGGAATTAAAATAGTAGAGAAAATATTGCAAATTTAAATATCCAAATCAATCGAGCTGAATCTTGTTCGAGGAAAATATTTTAATAGCATTAAAATCAAGTCCGGTTTGTGAAATTTTAATGTATAAAATAACTGATTCATGCACTAGTAAGAAATAACTAAAACGGGAAGCACATTTTAAAGTCTTATGACTTAAAAATATGCTTCCCGTTTTATAATATGGTAGAAATACTCTAAAGGACTGAGTGAACATTTTTCTGATCCACAAAGTGTAATATGATGTGATGTAGAGTGTTTTTCTTCGATTTAATTTCTCTGCAAATTGTGTTTACTTTAAAAGTTTCGTAAATTTCATTTAATACAAACTTTTGAATGTTCTCACATATTTAAGTCATTTTACCTAACGGAATTAATTACCTAAACATGTGAAAATGAGCTCATACATTCATTTACACATTTCTGAATTTATTTAATCTAAAAAAATCAATTAGGAAACTTTAAATGAATTTCATTGATATGAATTGCTTTTTACTTAAATATATACCTGGAAACATTTAAGTTTCCGTAAAATTTTTTTAATAAAATCAGTTTCATTTCAACAGTTTCGTATATTTAATAATTTTGAATATTGCAAATTTAAATATCCAAATCAATCGAGCTGAATCTTGTTCGAGGAAAGTATTTTAATAGCATTAAAATCAAATCTAATGAAATTTTATGAAGAAACCTAATTTTAGACCAAGTTGCGTTTTTTTTTTTCTATTTCAGCAATAATATTGATTTATTTTCAACACAATGGGATTTTGAAGTTTTAGCAAAAATTTGGTTTGTCTGTATTCTTAAATAATAGGGTCATAATACACATATTTTGAAATTAGACGTTCTAATATATACTTATTTATTTTGCATTTATAAATACAACTGTAATTAATGAATGTAAATTTAGTAACTTATAAGTTTCAAATCAATATATATATATATATATATATATATATAGTTTTAATTTTTACTAACTCTCATAATGGTGAGAGAAATTAAATTTAACCGGAGGCTTATAAAACTATATCAAGTAGGGTATACTTTTCAACTCCAATAAACATGAAAAAAATAAATTAATCTTGTTACTAGTGAGTAACAAGAGAAATTAGTTCTTTCATCAGATTGAGCAAAGTCTGTTTTTGTATCTACATGTGCTTGTGTATGCGCATTCTGGTGCACCTGCTGATTTTTTTAAATTGAAATATCTTATTAGTTTTGAACATAAAATTTGATGTTTTATCTTACCTCCAATTTGGATGAAATATAATAACTATGTATAACGCTTTCAGAATTGTTTTCAAAATTTTCTCAAATACCCTTCCGTGTACTTTCACTATTACCAAATATGTTTCTTTCAGACTCTATTTAATCTTAGCGTGCATACAAGAAACTGGATCAGCAACACCTTTCAATGTAAAAATAGACACAAGCAGTTGTTTATTCATTCATTTTATGTTTTTAAACAATGTCCCTCCCCGCTACACTCTACGTACCAATCGTATTTTGTAGCAGACAGTTTTAAAACGTAATGTCGAAATAAATGAGCAATATAAATTTACAACCACTGAAAAGTGCCAGAAAGTGATGTCATTTGAACTCTTATAACCTTCATGGAGTTCAAATTATG
The DNA here is from genome assembly GCA_963931845.1 of Maratus michaelseni. NCBI lineage: Eukaryota > Metazoa > Arthropoda > Arachnida > Araneae > Salticidae > Maratus > Maratus michaelseni. The sequence goes on from OZ007586.1 coordinate 349,949,629, forward strand.
GTTAGTGGGTGGTCAGATTAGTCACACTTTACTATGACGGAAACTGGTCGGTTTTTCTTTACTGTTATCTGGAATGCAGAACTCCCGATGAGAAATCATTTCTATGTGAAAAGAATTTCATTAAAAGAAGTTCAATTTTCCCTTACTGTAACCTCTCCAATTTTTTTTTTAATTTTAGTAATAATAATTTTAGTAGTAGCAATGATAACATTAAAAACAACAATATTATACATGAATGCAAAGATGCGGTATAGATTTTGCATTCATAGGCATATTATTTAAATGTCTCAATGAGGGTACTTGAAAAGTGGAATAAATGTTTTCAATTATAATTTTGTGTGTTTCAGTGAAATGAAAAATTTAGGATGTACAGTTTGTTGATATATCTAATTTTGAACTTGTATCAACTTTAATTATAGTTTGGATATTAGTTTTACTATTAAGAAACTTCAAAACCTCAATAACCTCTCATCTGTGAAAGACTTCAACAACTTCAATTAAAAAAGACTGGGGGAAATCCATCGCTTGACATAACAGGGTATAAATTTTAATATGCATATAATTTTTGTAAGTATTTTTGAATCACCACTGAAAATAAAACTGACCACATTATTTTGCGTATTGTTTATACATCATGGTTTTCTAAACCTAACTGTTTTCACAATACGTTGATGTTGCACCTGTATTGTAATATCATATCATTCATTATTTCGTGGCCTTTCAAAAAATAAAATTAAATTAAAGAAATAGTTAACAAAAAGAATAATAAGGAAATATGAAATTTTTACGAATTAAACTTCTATGTTAGTATATCCTAGTATATCCTTTCTTTTATCAATAAAAAACTATTCAAACCAGAAACCTTAACAAATTGCAATTGTGAAGAAGTTCTAGAGTGGGGACTAACATGATGGTATTAGACCAACATAACTTCTTAGGGCATTATTTCGTAACCTCTGGAAAAATACTTTTGTAAAATATTTTTTAATAATAATAAGGAAATGTTGCATCACTTAATTCTGTTATGTAAACTAATCGTTTCTTTTACATTAAAATTACACTTCAACCTAAATTCTTAAACAATTCCACTTTCACTTCAGAGACTATTAAATCGTGGCTCATTTATAACTTTTGGGGCATTTACAGAAAATTACGAAATACTCTCATTATTAAAGCTTTACTTTCTAATCGGATCAGTTTTAAAAAGAAATTTAAGTCCTTATGAAGGACATCATCCGAGCATTCTTTTTGAGTCCTTAACATAATTCTTCTCCAACCTAACACATCGTGAGAATGAAAGAGCGTCTGTGGTACTCACGTTTCTCCATTCATACGTCATCTTCAACCTTGAATCCTCATCTTGAAGGCATCAATTTATTTGGATCAATCGGAAATCTCGAAAGCAGGTTTAGGGTGTGGGCATATTAGATAAATTATCAAAACTAGTGAATTTTTTAAACAGATATAATTAATTGTACTGTACGGAAAAATCGAATGCGATGTATAGTCCCAGTATAAAAGTCGTAGTGTGCCACAGTTTGAACCTATTATTTTAATTTCTAGTTACCTAACTTTATTAGATTTTTTAAATTTCTTTGAGCTCGCAAATTTAAAATCTTTAAAATCGCGTTAAAATCTTATATAGGAATATATTATTTTAATTTATCAGTTTTTAAATATTAATGTGTCATAATTATGGGATATCACACCTGTGTACCTTATTTTAGATTACTAAACTTAAATGTAGGTCACAAATCTGTCAAGACTCGAACTACGTTTTAAAAAATAAGATTTTTACTTTATTTATTCATTACAAAAATATAGTTCCGATATCTTTATTAATAATTTCTCTCGTCCTTCTCGTGTGTATACTGTGAAAGGCATTAAAATTTAAGTGAATAACCGGTATAACTGTTAAAGAAATATGATTAATATGCTACAACTCATCGCTAATTTCTTCGGCTACTTACGAAATGACAGTTTCATTGCTCCATAGCTTCAAAGCTGGAGCTATAATATTAGCACCTCAAATAATAATAGAAATGCTGAATAGAATGCATTGTATATGATCTCAAATTGTAAACAAAATTTAACACACTCAGTACATTACCGTCACGTAATTTTTGTCGATTTTGTCAGATAGAACTTTGACATACGAAGTTGAAAAATAGTAAACAAAGACCATTTTATTAGTAATCATATATGCGTTAAATCTAATAATATCAACTTTACCTACAAAACCGTTATTATTCATTTTCTTTTAATTTCTCTGAATGTTTAGAATAAAATAGGGTGAAACCTCCAGTAATTGATACTTTAAGGATTCTTTCTTGTTGAAATCACTATTACAAAAATTTAAATCTATTTTATGCTTACCTTTGCTTTTGAAAGGATAGTAGAGGTACAGTAAAAAATTACTGTTGGCAAAATTTTGAAAAATTATACATTTTATTATTAAAAATTAATTTTATTCCTAAATATGGTCAAAACCTCCAGTAACTAACACCATCCCTATTTTGGAACACCAATAACTGACACGAAGTGAACCAGTGCCTGACACTTTATTTTAAAAAACACTTCTTTATTATAAAAACAAACTACATTAATATTTATTATAAAAAGTGGGATTTAGTAAGCTGTACTACATTATTAGTAATGCAGAGTATATAGGAGTAATATTTAGTACTGCATTATTAGTAATGCAGGTATCCAATAAATGACATTTATGAACCAGTGATTGACATCTGATGTCAGACACTGGTAAAACAACTTAAATGTTAATAGTGTTTACTACAAGTTAAATTTAATTTATTATTATACATTTTTAAACAGTTCAAATAATAGATTTCAACTTTCTTTAATATAACCAATGACTAACACCTCTGTCAGAGACTGGTGAAATGAAATTCTAGGAACCAATAACTGACACCCCCCCCCCCCATTAAGCTAAATTAAATAAATATAAACCCTAAATCTTGGCTCTAATATATCATATGTATCTTTAAACTAATTTCTACAAATATAACTTTAAGGAAAAAGTTTAGGATAACTCCATTACAAATTGATTAGAAAAACAGTTCCTTAATTTTGAAATAAGATGGCTGCTTCAAAATGGCACTTTTTGTATTCTCAAAAGTTTCTTCCACATTTAATATGTTCTTGGCCATCTAGTGGTGAACAAATTGACTCTAAAATAAAAATAAATGTCTCATTTACTACTAGATGACATTACTTTGCAGAATTTTACAACAAAATGCTCATTTGTGTTAGATTTTTGCTCAAGTATCAGTAACTGGTTAGGTGTCAATAACTGGGGGTTTCACCCTATAGTTTTTTTTCTTTACAGGGCTTTGATCTTAATAAATAGCGACAAAGCAAATATAAATAAAATATATATATATTAATAGTTTTCTCTACAAATTTTTATTCACCAAGTAAATTATTATCAATTAATGCTCTTAAAATGCTGTAAATAAAACTTTTCGTGAAATTTGTTTGTTCATCTCAGAAGTTATATTTTAAAATTGGAAATAGTAAATCTGCTGTCTTATGCTTCTCCCTAAATCTAAAACTAATATTTAGAAGTTACATACTCACAGTTTTAAGAAATGTCAGCTTCTGTAGTTAGCAGAAAGTATAGACATTGAGTTTTGTCTCAGTTCAGATGTTACATTTGAATATAAAAAGATTTAAACCGATGCCATTAGTTTTTTTTATTTATTTAATGTATCCTTACTGCACACAACAAAATCAATATGTAAATAATAAAAAATTTCATTCGCAAAAACGTCTGTGGGTGGAAATTGTGTTTCAACGATAGTACACTGTTGAAATGTTTAAAAGATACATAGAAGATATTCAATCTTGCATCCGTCGAACTCATATGTCAATATCCTGAATTTTTATAGGTTTAACTTCGGTTCTGAAGTAGTCAGAATGTCTAAATAATGTTTCTTTACCATAAATACAATGTATAAATCTACTACGATCTCTACGAGCATCATAAATACCATACCATATCTAAAATATAGCACAAGTTAAAACACAACACAGTTTTGTGACACAAAACAACAATTGATACAAAACAACCTGAAAATTTTATTGTAAAATAAGCTAATGCAGCAAAATAATTCGTAATGTAAAATGAGTAATCCATATTGTTAATTAGTTGAAAATGGTAAAAAAGTCTGAATTTTAGCAATAAGTAAACGCAGACCGGACTGTGGTGATTAACCTGGATATTTATAATATTAGCAGATCAAGCAAGGTGAATGCAGAAGCATATCTGAGTATTAAGGGTCATATCACTTAATAAGCTTTTTGACAAAATGACCAATAAAATATTTTACTAGTCGGTGTACTTACCAGAAATGTCTATGCCATTCCATTGATTTCATGACTTATATTGACAAATGTTTGATCTGTTAGCGTTAACAGCTTAAATTTTAACAAAAAGTCGTACATACATGAGATACACACACCTGGAAAAGTTGACCTACTAATTTTTTTTTTAATTATCATCACTATTTAATACAAAATGATAAATATGTTCATGTGAAAGAATGCTAGGAAGATCATGAAATATGATATTTTAAATGTTTTCAGGAAGCTAATGAGCATTTTAATAAACGAAGATTACACTAAATATGACATTATAATAAATTATTTTTATTATTAATTTATGGCTATTTTTGTGCAAATAAATTGCTTGTTATTTCAGAAAAATATGTCCAGTTCATAGAAATGACTAGAGATAGCGACCACCGAAATGAGCTTATCACAATCAGATTTCAAAAGACTCTTGGATGTATGATACATAGCCTTTACAATCATTTCAAATAAAAAAATTAAATTTCAAAAAGATTTTCTCAGGTCGGACATGCGTTAGAAACACTCCGGAGAACTATTTTTGGTACAAAGAGGAAAGTACAATACTATGTTCTAAGTCAGTGTTTCTCAAATTTTTTTATCTTCCGGCGCAGTGGAATTTCCGTGGCACACTTACATTATGCCACTTAAAACATTTGAAAGGAATATATATTTTTAACTTATTTATCAATGCAAATAAAATGCTTCAGAGCAGTGAAATAAATGCAAAAAAATTTAATTATAATTTGCAAGAGAAAGGCAATAAATAACATTCTTGAAAATATACATATGTATTTATATTTTCCCTCTTTATTATGCATTATCATTTAATGACATAGTTGAGTTTAACGGAATATATATACATATATATATATACACTATCGAATTTTTTCAGATAGACATACTCCTTTATTCATAGGATCTAGCTGAGATCTGTGTTTGTTTCTGATATCTTTCACTGTACTCACTTCTCAAACATGTAATGTTGGGACCGAAGATTTCTTTTGTAAAATTTGCAAATTGACAGTTGATGAAGACCAATAGATTGTATAATCCATTGTTGACTTTTTTTTCACTGTATCCCTCTACTATTTCTAATTTCAGATGGGTAAAATATTTTCTCTGTCAGTATTATCTTTATAGATTTGTAACAACATTTTCGTGGTTTCACTGCATACTCATTGCTGCATTTCACTGCATGAGCGTTGAAACACTGGGGTAAGCCAGCAAGAATTACAAGTTTATTGCATTTAATCTCATCAAAAAATATATCGCCTAATTTAAAATGTTGCTTTAAAAAAAAAGATACTCATGTTGATTTGTAAATTTTTGGTAGAAATTGGATATAATTTTTTGTGGAACACCAGTGTAACCGGTTGAGAAACACTGATTTATAAGAATATTTTGTGAACAGGCACACCGATATTGATTACTGTAGTACATAATAAATTCTTGTATGCAAAAAAATAAGTAGTTGTATATGCTGTTTTACTACAATTCTTTTAAAAGTTTGTGTCCGACAAGAGAACAATCTACTAGTCCAATGGATATTGGAAAAATGTTCTTCACTTACGAATTTAAATTATTATTAGAATAGATGTAGATCTTGTCTTAAGTATAAAATGAACATCAACTATCAGCTGTCCGTTTTTATAGAATATAAGCAGGGAAGGTGGATTTAAGTGGAACAATCTTGGATCTATTTTTCGGAGGAGGGGGGGGGGGCTGGGAGATCAAAGGAACTTTTATATATTCTATGTTATATTGTAACTATACCAAGGTCTTAGTTGATACATTTGGTATGTACATCTTATCCTTGAGTCCATTTTACATTGGTGTATGAGAAGTCAGAATTGTTGACCAATGCATCGTACAAAAAAATTGCCCTGACTATAACCTTGTGTTATTCTGTTCTTATGTTTTGAGGCAACATTAGAAGACAGGTTGACTATTCTAACATTTCTTCTATGACTTTTAAATGAGCTTTGAAGAGAGTTGGCACGAGTATGGTTTTAACTTCCCATTCAGGTGTCCGTCAACTTGATTGGATTTGTCCACTTGATTACCAAGCAGTTTACTTATTAGAGGAGATGATCTAAATACCGGCTAGTAGGTGATCTGAGAACGCAGCCTAACGACTATAGGCAGAGTTTGTACGTTTAATTGAGAGAAGAAAGGCACGTGCAGTACGTCGCGGAAGTTTGTCTAATTTATGAACAGTAAGAGCAAAAGTGTCGACACAACTAAATCTGAGATATCAAAAGTTTTTCAGGTATGTGATCCACGTTAAAAATAAATAAATGCTGATCGTATATTGGCCTGCATTGACTATTAAATTATTTTCTGGACATTATTTAGCTCGTTTTTGGTATTTCACTATATGAATGAGTAATACTGGTTTTAACTTAAATATAGCAGTGGTCCAAATACCGGCCACCCAGACTCTCTAGGTTTGTTCAAGGTGAAGGGAAGGAAAATAAATTAATATATGGGATCACGGACGCTTCATTGCTTTGTTGCATCATTTGACTGTTACAAAGTATGGTTATGGTTACAATGTTGACCAAAATCGTCCGCAATAAATGGGAAGAAAAAGAAGAAAAATGACGGAGGAAAGACAATACAAAGAAAGGGCAGAAATTGGATTTTAAAAAGGTAAAAAAGAAAAATATCTGACAGAGGAAGATGATACAATTTGTGTCTTTTGCGGAGTTGCTTTCTCTGCGGATATAAAGGGGGAACTCTAGGTTCGATGTTTAGAATGCGATATGTGGGACCATAGCGACTGCACCAACGCAGAAAGTGATATTACTATGTTCGAAATTTTTGTAATCTACATTTCCAGCATGATTTTTTGTTTGTTTGTTTGTTTAACACGTTAAAAAACAAAACTGAGAACAGAATGGAAATAAGACTGTCAGAGATAGTAGTTAAGATTTTTATAAATTTAATAAAAATGCTTGTTTAATAAAAATTCTATGTTCTTTCTGTACATATTAAATGTTATTAATCAATGTTCTTCTCTCTTAATTAGCTAAATTAGCACTATTTGTGTGATTATTTTAGAAAAACTGAGGTAGCCGGTATTTAGACCCCATTATCAAAACTCAAAATTTGCAGGTTTTCGGAATTTTCCTTTCTATAAACAGAAAAAGATTTATAAACTGATTTTTTTTTTCTCTAAGAAGACGTTAAACATATCAAGGTACCCTACTACGACTTTTTCCTCCAGTAATTTTCAAATTTGTAGGATCTAGATCGAAAATAAAAATAGTTCTCAATATTTTGTAATCTTTCTGCATGTGTTGCTATCTATATACTTAATAGTGTTACACTTTATTAACTTTGAAAGAATTATTTTTTTAACTTCAGTCACCTTACTTTCTAACTAAAACCGTAGCATGCATAATAAGAGTTATAATGATCTCGGAGTCGCCGGAGTAGTCCTACGAATTAAACGCCCCTGTCCTTCCAAATCCGTCTTAAACTTACTGAATTTAGCTTTTAAATTTTTAAGGTGGGATATTTCGTGATCGGGTCTCTTGCCGTCCTAGTCAGTGTTGAAAGGGAAGGGACCCTCGACGGTCTAGAGGGCGACGATTTTTTTTAAACTTAGTGAATGTTTTTTAGTAATATTAACAACAGATTCTATTTTAAAAATGATATAATTAGAAACATTTGTTTGTTTTTTGTAATCTATAAGTCACATCAAAATAAATGAAAGAAATGTGTAATGATTACTTCATTCAGATGTTATAATTTCCTCTTAATTTATTTTCAAATCATTAACGATAAACAAGATATATCTTAATATTTTGGAAGCAGTGCACATTTTTTGAACAATGTTATTCGATGCTTAGTGCATTTCTTTCAAAAATTCAGTAATTATATGTAACATATAAATAAATATGTAAATGGGTCACGCATTTCACAGTTTGATCTTAATTTATTATTCACAATAAGCATGGTCTGCCTTACTTTTTGAGGCCAGTATATTTTTCCAAAAGCTAGGAGCTGAAAAAATGTCATTCGATATTTATTGTTTTATTTTTTGAGGTTGCAGTTCTATTGATGTTCATACGATTGATTTAAATTGGAAATTCGGCTTGTACACATATTTTTTCTCAAAAATAAAAAAATGAAAGATTTTTAATGTGCTCTTTTGAAGCATTCACAGTTTGAGTTCTCAAAAAATATGAAATTACGAACGGCCATTTTTTAATGCATACTACTATTTCTATAAAGAAAAGAACTACCGCCTTTCCTTGTTGCATGATAATTTTTTCAACTGTTAGCAAACTACTAGAGAGCAAGCACTGTAGCGATACCAACAAAACTATAGTTAGGTGGTTCACAGCCATGCTGTGATCAGGCGATTTCCGCCCCGCTCCGAGATACTAACTCGTCAAGCTAGGCACTCATGCCGGGCAGGTAGGGACCTGGTTAGCGGTATATAAAAAATATTTCCAACTGCCTTTTCGCTCAAGTTCTCAAATCTGCTAAGTTTACTTATCGTTCAATCAACGAAATTTTCTCAAAGTGGACATCTGACATTTCTCTTTGGAAATAATGTGAATAAGGTTACAAATATTTTTGGAAGTATTTCAACCTATTGCTTTTGGATGATCTCGGACGAGCAGGCTGCCTTTATTTACATCAATGAGCTTACAAGGATTATTTCCCTAAGAAACTACCTGGGCATGCAAATAAAAATTTGCGGAACATTTTTCAAGCAATTTCACTATTCCGAATAAAATGTAAAATATTTGTTAACTATTTCACCTTTTTAGTTTGAAAAAGAAGAAAAAATACAATCTAGTGGTTATTTTAGTTCCATGATTATCAAGAGACATTGTATATGCGTGGACGTGTAAGTATATGTATGTAAGTTTTCACACTTTTATAAAGTCACTATCAATACCATCATTACAAATGGTCAGCGGTGTCCCAATCAAGGGCCTTTGATCTGCTGAATCTGCGTTATCATTTATTTTCTTTTTTAATAAATATCAATATATGTTCTTTGAATTCAGAGGAATCACATGAATAGTAATAACCGAAACTTCTTTTATAATTGCACATATTATCGTCATTATTAGTAGTTTTACGAAATTATTTCCAGATTTATGTTAAGTATCTTTCTTTTTTACATCGTACGAACAAAATTTATGTATTGAGAGATAATATCACTATTGATCGGCAAAAAATAGAATATAAACATCAACATATTTTATTTTATATCCGCAAATTACTGAATTTTTTTTCAAAATTGAATACTTAAAGAAAGCAAATGTTGAATGTAGGTTAATTCTGTAAGGGATGCTCAAAAAACAATCTAGCCGAAGATCCTCAAATGTACTAAGACGGGCCTTGTGATATCTTCTTTTAAAACTTCTCACTTTTAAGAGTCTTCAAAAATCAATACTATATTATAGTTATCAAATATCGAGTGTAAAAGGAGAAAGTCTTTTTTGTACCTCCTAAATGATTCTTATTACACCCTAGGGGGTAAAGAGAAACTGGCTTGTTACCTTCTCCAGACTACACCGGAAATTCAAAAGATGTAATAAGACACATATATTGAAGCATTAAGTTACTTCACGAAAGATTATTACAAATATTTGTCGAGCTGGCAAAAATGAAATTGAAAGTCCATGTATTTATTATACCATTATTGTCATTATACCATTATTGTCATTATTCCTTTATTATACGCATAATAATTTATTAATATTTTGTATAGCATTAGAAGGTGAAACTGTAAAAGGGTGTGTCTTATGTGCAAAATTTGAAATGCGTACTTTTTAAAGAATTTTTTTTTCTCTTTTCTTTTAGTTACAGTAAAAATCCTTTTTAATCATTAAAGTTTTCGATGATAATGTTTACGAACGGTTATGCTAGAGTATTTAAAATGAAATTTTTCGTTGAATTGAAAAAATATTTATTTAGTTAAAGAAAAGCTTAAATATAAAAAAATTTATTTCTTTTATAATTTAATATGATATTCATAAAGATGTCATATTATCAAATATTATTATAATATTATAATAATAACATAATTGCATAAAGCTGATTATCGCTACAGAATCTAAGCTTATTATAAATAATATCCGTTGATTCAAACATGAATCTACTCACAAGCTTTTAATTAATTAATTAATTTATTTATTTATTATTTATTTTTTGTCTCAGAAGTTTTATTTTTTCTCATAGACTAAACAAAATGCCGATAAAACTATAAGCTTACACACCCATATTTTTAACAATGCTGATTATTTTTCAAACATAAATGTAAGCCATAATTCATATTTTTATTATGATTTTATTAATAATTTTCATAATTAAAAATAGGGTTTTTGAATTATGTTTAGGTACATTCGTTGTACTTTATTGAAAAAGAAGCACTTCAATCGAGTGATATTTTAGGGAAGGTATTAACTAAAGATTGTCACGTAGATTTAACATTAGCAACCTCAAATTTTAACCTTTTCAAACTGTTTGAACATTTGAGCAAAACTGTATTACTTTCTCGGGCTACTTTGACCCAAGGAACTGAAATATAGTATTAAAAATGGATGTTACAATTTGAAAAAAGAGGATACAATTTTTAAAATGTAGATGGTTCCCAAACTCTAATCCATGCATAACATTTAATGTGGACGTTATTAGCTATCGGTTGGTGCCAGTATCGTTTTTATACGATGATTTTCGAGGGAATTCGTTTAGTAGGGGTGAGGGAGAAGGTATACTCTTTTTATCCACCACTGTATACAAACATCTTTTAAGCGTTTTTACATAACAATGAAGGTTATTTTTCATAACTATTTTTATAGTTAACTGAAATTAAATATCACAGAAAATTTTTGAATCCTCATGAACTATTCAGGTATCGGTAATTGTACCGGTAAAACTTCAGTTAAATACCTACCTATTGAAAAATTTAAATATGAATAAATTAAAAAAAAATGCCTTACATTAGTTAAATACTGACTCTGTAAAATTTTGCAGTAAAGCTTCTTGATGCATCTGAAATGTTTACGAAAATTGAATCTAACCTTTTAAAAGTAAAAATTATTCATTATTAAAGAAATTTTCCTTTATCTCAAAAGACATATAATTGACAGGTTTTCGGAATCATGATTGAATGTTACATTACATTTTCGTAAACATTTCTCACAATTTAATACAACATTTGAGAAATTTTTATGATATTCAGTTTTCAAATGTGCGCAGTTTGTTTTGAGAAAATTCCATTTTCATCATGAAAAATAATAATTTGATAAAGGATTAAGCAATAACAGAAAAATATAAAATATAAAACAATTTTTAAAAAAAACTGGGAGCAAATTTTGAATGCGGTGATTGGCTTGGCTTGTAAAATTCAGAATAAAATGAAATAGCACCCGTAAAGTGTTGATTCATTAGCAATACCACATTTCGTGTGTATTTAACCCCTTAATCGTCGCGCCCGAGACATTCACGGGCAGTGTAGGCTACTATTTTTTTAATCAGATTGTTTGATTCCCACCAGTTTTTTGAAATAGTGTAACTGGCTTCAAGCTCCCATTATTTTATCTGCCATTACATAAGATGAATATTTCTACTTCAAAAACTGGTGGCAATCAAGCAATCTGAATTTTAAAAAAAGTAGCCTACACTTATCGAGCGCGACGATTAAGGGGTTAATATCCGCTGCGGCTGATCAAATGATTTGTATTAATAACGTATTATTTTACAATAGAAATATAATAATAAAATTTAAAAAATTTAAAAATCCTAAAGAAGTTTAATCATTCTTTACAAAAAACTAACTGTAAACAGATTTTGAATACACTCATTTTACCAGTTTTATCAATCCAATACAAGAGGGAACCGTGGTTACCTTTGTAGATCTCTACATCCCTCGAGTTCTGGTAAAGCAAGTGCGGGTCGGGAAAACCTGACTTAAGGCCCAGAACCTGGCTCCCTTTTGGGTGTCCAGCTTCAAAGCTTTTGGAGGACTCCGACCCTTCCCCAAGTGTTTTCGTGGTGGTCTATTCTGATAATGGGATCCACCGCCTATGTCGTCAATACATGGGTTCAATCAGGGTGATGCGCAGGTGGCGTGCCCCGACCGGTCGCAGCGCATACGGGAGGCAGATCCTGGTCGTGCGCGTTATATGTCCCTCAGGTCATGGGTGCGACGGTTGAGACGCTGACGGGCGCAGCTCAGTTTTACCAGTTTTATCAGTTTTATCAGTCACAGAATTAAAACAAGAACGAAAAATTATGCAATTTGAAACACTTTCCAAGCTAAAAAAAACTATGCACTCCATAATCTATAGAAAACATGTTGTAGTGCACTTCAGTTATTTCATTATGCTTGAAGTATCACAACATCTTTAAAATGCACCACAAACGTTTTTTCTCCATTGATCATAATGTAATGGAATCCTTTTGTGCGTTCCAGTAAACGAACTATAAATGCTACTTATTCTATACTCCTAAGAAAGCATGTTGTAGTCCATCTCAGTGACGCAAATCAATCTAATTATACTTGAAATATCGTAACATCAATAAAATGCGCAGCAAATGTTTTTCCCCTTAAACCATAATGTAATGGAATTCTTGTGTGTCCCTGTAAACGAATTATAAATGCTACACACTTCATTTTCAATACCGAACATTCTATAATATACCTCAATAACATATATAATTTCAAGGCAATGCGAGTATATTTACGAGAGTTAAAGTACGGACAGACAGACGGCAGAGAGACAAAACTAATTCATAAATACTTTTCAACTATATTGGAAAGTGTTAAAAAGAAATTACGCATAAAGTGTTGATTGCAAAACGCCTCTCAAAACATTTAATAATTTTGTTTCTTCAGTATATTTAATTATAATGATAAAATTAAATATGCATGCGAAAATCAACGGGAGTAAATGCATCTTACATGATGCATTTAAAGAAATGATCCTCTTACCTGAAATCTTCCTACCCATGCTGAATTTCACAAATTTGTAAAATTTGCATCTACTGTTCTATAGATATTACTTGAAATTTCTTAGTATATAAATATTTTGATTTTTGCTTGCAAAATAAACTCTTTGATGCGATGAAACAATAAAAACGAAAATATATTTACCTTCCTGTTAAAGAAACTTGTTTTTATTGTTTTCTTTGTCCTGCTGTGTAACACTGCATTAATGTAGAGAATTAAGATACCAAGTGGTTTTGTTCAAGAATTTTTTCTTTCTTTTTATTAAAATATGTTTTCACATTAATCAATAGACAAATTATGAAAATTTAAATTCTTAGTTAAATATTAGCGTATTACATAACTTTTCCATATTTCTTGTGCAGACAAAGAAAAACAAAAGTAATTAGATTATATGTTATTTCATAAGGTATCCTCCAACGGTTTCTGTTATCAATTAACTGCATGGATTCACAGGCATTATGCCATATTTTCTGCCTTCTGTTGGAAATGAATGGGTAATTCTGTGATAAGAAGATTTTCAACCCCTTGAACATTTGATGAAGTACAAAATCTTTTTTTTTATTATTCTGAACTTGACCCAAAATATCTGGAATGAAGTGATTCATTTTGATGGAGTTTATTGTGTTCAACTGACTGAGTTCCTAATCAATGGAATATATCATATGTAAAATAATTAACCCGTGAAGCTTTTCTGATCTTTCTAATGATCTTTATGTTATTCTAAAAAACTTTATCAATTCTTTTCTTAATAACCGTAAAACATCAATCAAGATATTCGTATAGGATTTTTTTCCCCGAAAATTTCTTAATCGAAAATGTAAAATAATCGTTTTGTGAGTCAAGCACACGCAGCACATAAATATTTGTAGTGGCTTGGATTTACTGCCTTCTGGCAGTAAATCTTTTATTAATTGAATGCCTCGAAAAGAAAAAAAACATAATACTGTACTTTTTGCGATTTTAGGATTTCATAAAATGTTTCAAATCAAAAGTTTTTAGGTGGAATGTAGCTATAAAATATGCTTCTGAGTGGCTAAGTACCATATTATCCCTCATATTGATCAATAATAAGCAGTGATGACATAAATGCAAATTAATTAAATTAACAAATATAAATACCCGTTACTAGAGAAAAGTATAATAAGTCTTTTTCGATTTCTGGAAGAAATTGAAGCACACTAGAATTGGAGAATTGCAATTTGCTCAATTTGTTTTTCAAACTCTTTAACATTTTTCAAATTATTATTCAATCAATCTTCAACTTCTTTAAACAACATCACTTTATATCAGCCTCATGTCACGTAATTCTATTTAAAAATTCTAAAATATCATGTTATTACATAGAATTTTTCGACAGTGAATATCAATAAAATTTAATATTAAATCGCTATACTGGCTTGTCTTTTCAGATAGATGCTTTGGTGGAGAAATCTGAATCCAATCTGTAAAAAACTGAATTACAGGAAATTATATTCAAGGTTGGAACAGCATAGCTGAGATATATTCCAACAGAGCGAAAAATGTCCAGGCCAGGACTCGAGCATGGGTATATTGTTTTGCCGTGCCAATGCTCTTCCTACTGAGCTACCCGGACGATACCTGGGTGACATAATTCACTCTTATTTGTTGGACATGAGTGAATTATGTCCAACAAATAAGAGTGATTTATGTCAACCCGGTATCGTCCGGGTAGCTCAGCAGAAAGAGCATTGGCACAGCAAGTAAAGGTACCCAAGTTCGAGTCCTGGCCTGGACATTTTTCACTCTGTTGCAATATATCTCAACTATGCTTCTCCAACCTTGAATATGATTTATCTAGTTGAAAAAAAAAGGGGAAAAAATTCCTTCTCTATATTACAGGAAATTATTTATTAAATATATTTGTTCTTATAATTATTGTTATAATTATTTTTAGATATATTTTTATGATATTTAATCGATTAGTTAAAAACAGAAAATTAATTATATTTGTAATTCGATAAATTATCCAGCATTATTAGTTAAGAAAGATTCATCAGTTTTAAAATTACTTATCAGTGAACCAAATTTACTTTTCAAATACGAATGCTATCATAGGCTCATAGCCTAAAATGTTTTACGTTGGTTGAAGATTCCAATGAATAATAAAGATATCTACATTATCATGCTGAACTAGAAACTTGTGGGACAGAAAGATATTTATTATCTACTTTGCAGTCTTAATCACTTAACTGAAACTGTTTTGACATCAGAACAATATTGTGAAATGTGATATAATCAATCTTGCACCTGTTTCTCTGCCGATTACGGTAATTAATCTCCTACTTATTTAACCAAACATTATAAGTTGAAGATAGACTTTTATGCAACGCCAGACGGTCTATTTAAAACTCTATAAGCTGTTGAAAATCAAACAAAATGTGATGGGGACTGATGCGTCATAAAAACGAAATGAAGCATCTTCATTGTACATTGTTTTGAAACTGCTATATGTCCTTTCATTTTACCGACATAACTGTGATTGTTATCATAGATTTTGACGGTCACATTGTTGATGATTAATTTCTTGTCTGTGCGGAATTACATCAACGATAGCTAACACTGTTCATAATTTCATGTAAAGAACGGTCATTTTAAGTGTAATTTCTGCAGAAAACTGAGCACACTGTAAAAAAAAGACAATTGTTTCTTAATCTAGAAAGAAGCTTTACGAAAATATAATATAACCTCTTCCGAGTTACCCATGTTTCCTAAAACTGTTCAATTATCTTTTGAAACATCAAAAGCCAATAGTTTTCCAATAGTTATAGAAGTATTTCTACAACATAGGATTTTTTTTGCTGCCCGTAATTTTCGGAAACGTTTTCGACTAATTTGTACAGCGTGTTACTTAGTATTATCAATCCAGATTATTAGTTTTTCGGATTCTATCAAATCTCAAGTATACAATTTCAACTTAGTAACCGAATTAATACATGCAAGAGGAACAAAATAATGTTAATTTTAATATTAAATTTATTGCTTTTAATTCCGCATGTTTGTCTGTTGAACATGCTTTTGGAACTTGAAAATTTTACTTGAGAGTTGATAGCATCCGAAAAACTAATATTCCGGTTTGAGAAAATGGATTCATATACTGTAAAACTACTCGGAAACATTTCCGAAAATACGGGAAGAAAAAGTAATATTTTTTCAGAAATGCTTTTTTAAATCTCGGAAATCTATTGGTTTCTGAAGATAAAATATCCTTTTCGGAATCATTGGTAACTCGGAAGAGGTTCTATTATATTTTTGTAAACATTCTTGCTTTATCCAGAAACATGTCTCTTTTTTTTACAGTGCAGTTATTCAACCGTATTTCTAGATAACGGTCACGTGACAATATTACAGGTGTCACTATTTCGGATACTACCATTTCCAAACAATAATATTCGTGGTAGATTTCTCTTGCAAATGCTCTGGAAGAACGCAGATTACTTCGCTTGTAAATGTTGCAAAAATCTACCACGAAGATAATTGTTTCAAAATAGTCGTAGCTAAAAGAGTGACTGCGCCGACAACTTCTTTTTTATATACCGCTAACCAGGCCCCTACCTGCCCGGCATGAGTGCCTAGCTTGACGAGTTAGTACCTGGGAGCGGGGCGGATCTAATCTGGAAGCGGGATGGATCGCTGTGATCCACTTGACTATAGTTTTGTTGGCATCGCTGTAGTGCTTGCTCTCTAGTGGTTTGCTACAGTTCTCTTTGTTTACCGGTTCAAGGTTTCTACTTAACTTTGTTGAATTGACAGATTTTAAAAAAGCAAACATTAAGGAAGAGAAAGTAATTGGTCTCGTAATTTAAAACCTTGATCAGTTGACGAGACCTTCACCTGACTAGGCACCCCCAGAGGTATAATTCACAGGTAACTTGGAAGACTTTGCACCCACGACGGATTTTACATGCACCAGGCGCCTTTAGCGTACATAGATTTACATATTTGTCATCTCTGTTGGCTTATCACGCTTATGGTGGATTGTCGCTGTAGTGTTTATCGCCTGTCTTGGGGGGCTGATTTCACCGCGCCGACAACTTATATTACTACAGATCGTTCTCGTTGGTCAGCATAGAAATAAAATTACGGTTCAAATTCCTGAAAATTTGCTGAACGATATTCTGTTATAACTGATCGAATCAAATCTTTCTACATTAATGATGGTTCTACCATTCATCTAAGAAGAAACACCGTGGATATTTTGTTCTATCAGAATTTTAAAATAAAAGAAAGAAAGAAAGAAAACATTCAGCAATTCTGTATGAATCGGGGAAAGTAACCGACAGATTACGGTTCAATGATGACCAATAAGAACGCTTTAAATTATGGTTAAGGGACCGTTATCTGTAAACATGGTTGAGTGACTGGACAGTTTTCTACAGATATTGCAGTTAAAATGGAAGTTTTTACAGTGACATAATTATTTATGTCTTTGAAATACACCTTTTTTCCATTTTAAATTTATTTTACATATTTTTTTACACAGAAATCTGCTGTTAGCAAAAAGATAATTTGAAGAAACTATCCAAATTAAAATTACAAATTTTCTATGTTTTCAATAAATGTTTGGAATAATACGAGAGAAAATTGTTTCGCCATGTGTTTTATAGGATTCTACTTATTTCTTACTTTCCCTTCGCTGTAAAAAAGACAGATATTTCTTTATCTAGGAAAATATAATATAACTATAAACTAAAATATACAATGACCTCTTCCGAGTTACTAACAATTCCGAAAAGTGTTCTTTATCTTTGAAACCTCAGAAACCCATTTATAAAAACAAAGTTTCTTTTGCTGCCACTAATTTTCGAAAACTTTTCCGAGTAGTTTTTATGGCGTATTAAACAATTTTCTCAACCTGAAATATAGGTTTTTTCAGATGCTATCAATTCTCAAGTAAGCAGTTCCATGTTCAACGAACATATTTTACAGGCAAACATGTTGAAATAACAGCATTAACATCAATATTAATATTAATATTATTTTGTTACTCTTGCATGCATAAATTCAATTACGCAGCTAAAAATGTTTAATTGAGAATTAATAGTATCCTAAAAACTGATATTCCGGTTTGATAAATCTGATAAATAATAATAAAAAGAAAACTGCCCAGTTAAACTGAGGGCATTGAGTTCACAGGCTATTCACACTAATTGTATATTATACTCTTATTTCAAAGAATTTGAAATAAGCCCCTCGAAAAATAAAGAAATCGACAATATTTTAAGGGGGATCATCCCCCGTTCCCCCCTTATAATTAACCAATGAACCCCCAAAACTAATCAGGGAAGCGCTTTATTACAATGAACCTATATACAAAATTTGAAGCATATCGGATAATTCTGCATTTAAAACCCATTTATCTAAATTAAGGGGGGATTAGCCCCCTGTATCCCCTTTTATGCTTAACCAATGGACCCCCAAAACTAATCAGGGAAACGTCTTGCCACAATGAACCTATATACAAAATTTGAAGAAAATCGGATAATTACGCATGAAAAACCCATTTATCTAAATTAAGGGTAGGTTATCCCCCCGTTCTTCACCTTTATACTTAACCAATGAACCCCCAAAACTAATCAGGGAAGTGCCTTATCACAATGAACCTATAAACAAAATTTGAAGCAAAACGGTTATTTCTATCCAGAGTCATCGCGTTATGTACATACAGAACCAGCGGGCACATTAGCTCTCAGGCTTTGATAGCCTGCGAGCTAAAAAATACTAGGAAACGTTTCCGAAAATCAGTGGCAGCAAAATGAACTTTATTTTTATAAATGATTGTTTAAATCCCGAAAATATATTGTTTTCTGAGGTTCTAATGATAATGTACGCTTTATGGAGTTATTCAATTTTTTCGTTCGTGGTTATATGATATTATATTTTCGTAGACTAAGAAACATTTGTCTTTTTTTTTTTTTTTTTTTTTTTTTTTTACAGTATATGGTAACAACGAATTGGTGCAACAATTTACATGCCCAAAAATATTATTTTCCGTGTAACTTGAATATAAAATTGTTTTGCTGGGGGTTTTCTCCTCTCTTGATAATTTTGAAATGTGGATTTAATGGGAATGGATGCGCAAAATATGCGTTTTTTCTTCGGTATTTTGAGTATACTAAGAAATTAGACATAAGAATAAAAAAGTATGATATATTTACTACACTTTTCTATCGTTTATTTTGTAAATTGAATTAATAAGATTAAATAAAATCGGAACTAATAATTGCACTTTAGGTTTAAATCATGATTAATAAAAATATGCATACTTCAAAATATTATTCCAAATACTCTCATATTTAATTAATGGTTCAAAAAATTTCGAATAAAAAAATACCCATATTCTGTCAATATTTAGATAAACATCTTGAAAATTGAATAAATTTATAGTTATAATCTGAATAGGGTTATAGCCAAAAATATAGATTTTGTATGGAAATCCATAAATATACCGTTATTTGCTAAACTTATCTCATCTGGCATGCCAGGAAGTAATTTTTCAATTTTAATCTAATATGCAGCCCATTAACGTTGCTGTACACATATATTGCAATAATGTGACAGCCGAAACTAGAATAGAAAGAGATTTTTGTGTGTATATGTGGGGGAGATATCATGTTCATTTTAGTGGTAATAAAAAAATACATGTTTTTAATCCTTAATTACTAATTAATAGTTAATATTTCAAAAATAGTTCGATTAAAAATAAACATGCGCGTAATGTGTAAAATTTTGCAAATAAAAAAAAGAAAGAAAAATCATTCGTCAAGCATAGATTATAAAACATTTTCTAGCACATTCAGAATAGTGTAACAAAACGTCACCGTTTAATAAGATGAAAGATGTTATCTAATTAAACTAGTATGAAAACCCATAACACATTTGAAAACCCAATTTCATCAATTACCACCAATAGTTGAAAAAGTAATTCAAATGAAGACCTGTATATGATCTACAGATTTGTATATATACTACATAGTATGCTCAAATTTATTTCAGTTAGGAAACGCACAACACAGTGTAAAATTTCCATTCAGCAATTTCTATCAATAAACGAAAATGAATTATTTTGTGCAACCCTGTGTATGATCTATAGAATTTATACACAACATGTAATGTGCAAAAAATTAATTAAATTTAAAAACGCATACCATAACGGAAAACGCACTTGTAGCAATTATCGCTCATAGACAGCAGAGTAACTGCATTCTTTTGTGTGTTCCTGTAAATGAACGATAAATCTTATCCACACCATGTTCTACAGTAAGCATCTTGTAGTGTTTCTCAATTATGTATATCAATTTCAGTATGTTTAAAATAGTGTAACAAAAATACACTGCAAACAATTTTTCTACGTAGGCTATAATGCGACAGAATTATTTTGAGTCTCCTTGTAAACGACACCTATTCTACACACTTCATTTTCAATAATGAACATGCCATAGTAATCCTCAATAACATATATCAATTACATGGCAATCTTAGTATATTTAAGCGAGTTAGAGCAGACAGAGGGTCAGGCAAAATGAATTCACAAACATTTTTGAACTATGTTAGAAAGTGTTAAAAATAATAAAATGCATAAATTATTGTATCTTCTGTGTCTACATAATTAAAAGAAGTTTGTCTCTTACATTAGTTGATTTTAGTTTTCAATAATTTATATTTTTCTAACCACTGATTCAAAATTGAGCAAAATTTCCATTCCTTCAATTTCTTACAAGTTGAAATGAAATACGCAATGAAATTACGGTATTGCTATTGAACTTTTATATTTAATTTTAATCTGTAGATTACCCTTTATGGCAAAATAAACCATATACATTTCTAAAAAAAATTTCACGAATCTAAACTATACTTTTTTTTTTTTTTTTTTGCTTTAATGGGAACGAAAGCAATAGCCAATGTTTGGATCTTTCTTTCTTTCTTTTTCTTGTTTTTCTTTTTAACACTTTCCAACATAGTTGAAAAGTGTTTATTATGTTTGTTTGTCTGTCCGTACTCTAACTCTCGTAAATATACCCAGTTTACCATGAATTTTTTATGTATTATTGAGGCTTGCCATAGAATTTTCGGTATTGAAAATGAAGGGTGTGTAGTTCGTTTACAGGGTCACACAAAATAATTATGTCACATTACTATCTATGGGGAAAATCGTTTGCGGTTCATTTTATTGATGTTACGGTATTTCAAACATAATGAGATTGGCATATATCATCGGGATGAACTACAACATGCTTTTTCAGGCGTATTTAATTGCCGAAACGTCAGTTGAGGCTCACTGTGGAGACGCGAAAAGTTTTTGGTTTCCGTCTGTTTGTCTGTCGGTCTATCTGTCTGTTCCGCGATAACTGCCATAAAAATCGTCCTGTTAGGTTGATTTTCGGTGGGAATGTTGGTGACGTACCCAGAATGAGCTGTATAGTTTTTAGTTACATTTTATTCATTCGTTCGAAAAATATAGAACATTTCGTTTTAGGTCATAATGCTTTCCTATGGGAATGCAGACAATTTTCAAATTTCATTTTTAACTGAAATGAAAATCGCATATTTGAATAATGGATTTAAACGTAAAATTACTAATGCTAAATTTTCGATATGGAGGTTTTAAATATATCCAATAGCTTTGAAATTTTGCTGATACATTCATTAGAATTTAGAAATTATTTGTTTAAATTATTGGAAAAAATTTTGCATCTGTTCGGGAAATATAAAACTTTTTTTTTCATATTTTTTTCAGAATTTTTTTCAAATTTTAAAATGCATTTCTTTTTACTTTGCTCTTTAATTTATTAGTTGCTTAGCAACCATATTTCATAGAATATCAAAATAATAAAATTCAAGTAAATCGTATTATTTTTTGCTGCAATATTTTATTATCAAAATAAATTATTTTTGTATTCTATTGACATAAATGAAGAATTTATTTTAATACAAATTTATTTTTTTTTATCTAAAAAGTTACATGAATAAGACTTTCATAAGACTTTCAGAATATAATTACATAAACCGTGTTTAACTTAACACTTCTAATTTCTGAAACTTGCGAAGTATTTTATATGCCTATAAATATGTATGTAATATAAAAAAATCAATTGCGGATTGTAAGATGCTAAATAATATGAAAAGTGAGATTAAAAAACAATGAATTTTAGAGCTGACGTTGAGGCTCCTGATCTGCGGGTTTACTAGTAAATAGCATTCATAGTTTGTTTACAGGAACGCACAAAATGATTTCATTACATTGTGATGTATGTAGAAAAATAGTTTATGATGTTATGATACTAAAAACATACGAAATCACTGAATTGCACTGCATGTTTTCTATAGATTAATAGAGTTCTTGGCATTTATTGTTCATTTACAGTGACACACAAAATAATTCAGTTAAAGTACTGACTAACTAAGATCGATAATTGCTGAAAGTGTGTTTTTCTATGAGATATGCATTTTTAAACTGATCTAATTTTGTGTGTATTAAGTTGTGAGTATAAATTCTATAGATCGTTACAGAGCTACACGAAAGCCTTCGCACAGATTAGTGGATATGGACCGCAATTGATGAAAATGGATTTTTACTGACAAGGGAACCACTTTTTGTGCAGCTTACACCTAGCATCGAGACCTAGTGCATTTTGTAGCCCTATATATAAAAGTTAGAGAAACGATAAAATTTCTCAGTTAGAGTGGGGCTAGTGGGCTACTTTTTTTAAATTCAGAATGCTTGATTTGCACCACTTTTTTTGAAATGGTATAATTCGCCGTATTCAATCTGATATTAAATAAAGCAATTTTTACTTTCTCAAAAAACTGGTGACAATCAAGAAAATTAAATTTTAAAAAAGTAGCCCACTGGCAACACTGCTCAGTTAAAAGCATATTTTATATATTTTATATATTTTTTATACTTTTAATTTTTTATTATTGGATTTTTAATTGTTAATTTTACGCCAAAATCGAGTTAAGTAGCCAAATAGGGTACTACAAATCCAAACTACTACTCACACACAGCAGACGACTATGACATTTGTCCAGGATTGTCGAGAAAAATTCTACGGTAATGAATAAAGCCAACTTTTTCCCCGCCAAAAATGTAAATATATGTTGTATTTTTTCAAAATCAAATTCGTCAAATTTGCAGGATTTTTTAAACTTTTTCAGTATTTTATACTTATTATTCACTAATTCGTATTTTTAACTGATTTCTTCAAAAAAACTTCTATGTTAATAGTCCAATAAGGGATCTCAAAAATTGCATTTTCCGAAAGTTATACTGATGTAAAATCAAAAAATATGATTTTAACAGAAAAATTTTATCGATTCTCAAACTTAGTAATATAGGGCTTTAAAATGCACCATGTCTCAATGCGAGCTGCACCAAAAGTGGTTCCCTTGTGAGTTACGTGTTTTTTTAAGTTGCTTATTTAGATGTCTTATTTCATTCTAGAAAAAAAAATGAAATTTCTTAAAAATATTCTGTTAGTGTTGGGAAGTCTTTCATAATCTATGCCGGATGCCTGATTTTTCGATCTTGTTTTTCTATTTACGAATAGTGCATTTTCATATTGAGGAACAATAAACGTTTATTTTTTTAAAAGACTTGTTTATTGCTTCTAAAGTATTTTGAATAAAACTATTTCTTAATTTTTCATTTTACACTAGTCTAAGGTCAAATGATAAAACGAATATTCTATAGCTAAAATTACTCTGATTTTAAATATATAAACACAATTAAGTATTTTCTTTTACTTTGCCAAAAATTTGATCGAAACCAAATTTTTGTTAAATTTGCTCAAGCAATTTATAAATAGAATTAATACGATTTAAATGAATTTCGCATGACTATTGCGCAATAATGAATTTTAATATGGGAATGTAAAAAAACAAGTTTTGCATATAATTTACATTTTTGGAAGAAAAAATATTGATAACTGGATATTCTTCATATGTATCCGTTCTATCCTTCAAAATAAGAATTTTGGGAATGAAGCTATGTTTCTTTCTTTAGAAATCTGATTGACGCCAGACAACTCCCCCTGAAGGACGAGTAGTGCATGCATAGAAATATGATTAATAAATAATTTCCAATCTACTTTGAATTTAACTTTTCCGTTATTTCCGTCTTTTGACCCCAAACAAACTGAACTTTGCCTAATTTAAATTTACCTACTTCACAATGGAGAATAAAAGCGAGAAAAAATTAAATGTAAAACATTACATAGTCTACTATTGAAGTTATAATTTCAATCATGCACTTAAGTGATAAGGTACACACTGCTTTTTCGCACTTTTTAATATAGGTGAAAATGCTTATAACTTCGCTTGCTTGCCTATCTGTCTATCCGTCAGTTTGTCTGCGCTCTAACTTCGTAAATATGCTTAGATTTCCACGAAAATCAACTAGGTTATTTGAGAGGTATTTACAAAAGAATTCGAATACCTTACGGTTTACGAGAAGTAATTGTTTGAAGTGCGTGTTAATGAAGTTATTTTCACTATGGAAATTTTAACGAATACACTAATTTTGCATACTACGCTAAGAAAAAAACTTGAAGACGTTTGGAAAATGTATTACAATAGTGTGAAACAGACATAACAACTTTCTAGTATTTTTTATGTTTTATAAGAAATTATTAGCCTTTATTAAGTAGACTTTATTTTAATTTGAATAATGAAACATGTGTTTATCACAAAAACTATAGCCAACGATGTAAAAAGAATTCAGAAAGCTTTTATTATTATTATTATTATTATTATTATTATTATTATTATTATTATTACTAAATACCAAAACGTAAAATGAAGTCATAATAATAAATGTATAAACATATATTATCTTTACTACATGCAGATAATAACGAAAATATTTTTAAGGCAAAATAACACAATGAAAAGACATGGCTTATTCATAGACGCCAAACCCCGATCGGGTAAGAGGATGGCGAACTTTGGAAATGAATCAAAAACGTCACAATTTATAGAATGTCACTAAAAATAACTGTTTAGCTCAAACTTTTCTTGAATGAATAATGTAGGTCCATTTTAATTAAACTTGACTGGGATTAAAACCTTTATAAACATTAAATTAATTTTAAGCAGTTTGAAAATTTTACCTATAACTAATGATAAAAATATTCCATGAGAACTATTTTTCTTCCAATCCCCTGTACGATTTCTCAATAAAGTTAAAGCTTTTATTTGCCATAAAACTAGGCAACTGCTTCGAAAATAAACGATAAATGCCAGAATTATGAACAATCATATGCAACTACACAGCACAAAATTCGATAAATTTGCTGAATTTACGGAAAATCTTTCCATAATTTAAAAAAATAACATATATACACACCTGTATTTATATGAGCTACACATATTCAAATAATCATTGATTTAGAGCGATTTAAAATTCACACGGAGGATTTTGAAATACCGTGTCATTATGTATTATACATAGATATTTAAAATAAAATACATGCTTCATTAATAAAAAATGTGTCTCTTTTTTCAAAACATGCTCTATATGAATGAATATAGTACTCACATTATGCCCGACCCAATTTACAATGTTTTAAAATTAAAAGTGATAATTCTTAATTTTAACCTTAACATTGTTGAAACATAACATCTTAATTTGAATATCCCTTTAATAAGTATATTACAAGTAGATGTTTAGAGTAATAAAATAAACAGATCAATCAGATCGATCAACTAAAACTCATAAATTTGCTTTTTGTCCTACTATTGCACAACAAAATTCCATACGATATATTATTTTAATAACTCGAATACATCTTTCACAGCCTGCAAATATACCAGAAATTTCATTACACTACAGTAACTATTCTCAAATTATTATTTTTTTTTTCAAAAACATTCGAAACATTTCAGTGAACATCAAAAGGGAAATAAAAAATATTTATTTTTAATAGAGTTGTAAAGTGAAACTAACTCTCTGGTACATTGTTCAGAAACCATTGTGTGTGTAGCTTATTTCATACGAAATACTCCTTTTTGCTTTTACAAGAAATGAAAAATTAAAGACCTTGCTCTCTGAGGACTGATTTCTCAACTACGCTGATTCCAAAAACAAGTTGAATATGTAAATCATCAGATCTACATTAAAGGCCGCAAATTACAGAAGCAAGAAGAGCATGATAATCTTGTTGGACAACAATTTGCTGTCCAACATACCTCAGTAAATCTTTTTGAAGGCCATTATTGACAGAAAAGCTCTTTTATGATACAAAACGTTCAAGTACATCTGGAGGACTTAATAACAATGGGAACGCAATAAAGCTGAGGTCAAGCAATGCGATGAGGCTATTGTTCCTTAACTTTCATTTCTTCTGATTAATAATTTTATAATCACTTTTAGATTAGAATGTGATTTTTGAGAATAGTGCGTTGCATGAGTATGTATAAACATATATATTTTTCATTATTTTTAGGAAATTTATAGGGCTACTCGTGACTGGAAATGACATGTTTTTCCGAAAATCCAGTTTCATTAGCCATATATATCATTGATCCAGTCATAAATGTTTGTTTTAATAAGGAACTTTACTAAAAATATCAATGGCAGAATGCTGAAATATGATTTGTTCGTCAATTTTGGTTGGGAATTTTTTCTTCTTCGGATTTCCAGATAATTTTCTTTGGTTTTAATATAGATGCAGATACGTTTATGTTAAAGGTTTTTACCTAATTCTAAAGGCCATATTCTAAAGGAACAGCTTTCGTTTAACGTCTAAAATTCCGTATTTAATAACAGAAAATGATTCTACCGGGCTTCAGGATTTCATTTTAGGACACTCCCCCCCCCCCCCCCCCAAATTTGCTGTAAATGTACGAAGTATCTTCTTAGTCATTGAGTGCAGGAACGTATTTTCATTTGAAGAACTGATTACAATTTTAGCCATAAACCTATATATTGTGGTATATTTAAATGTTGTATGTTTCCTTCCAAAGTTTTTTAATTACTTATAGTTTAGTTGTTACCTGTCTTTTTGTACTTATTTTGCTTGTTATAAACATACTTAATGCAATGATACTAACTCCACAAATTACTCTGACGGTACTGAATGTAACTTTCCAGTTTTTCTCATTATTGCGAGAGTAGAGGGAAGACAGTGTCTTGATTCTGCTCTCGTAGCAGCAGCATGTGCTTTTTTCTGAAAAGTGCTTTTGAACCTGATGAAGAAGGACTTTTTTTAACACAGTGCCTTTTGTTTATTTTATGGTTATTTTTTAAGTTAATATCATTGTTTTGAATTTTTCATCAATATTTTAAACTATTTTCAGCTATAGTTTAAGAGGGAACGTGAACAAACAAAGTTATACATAATTGTATTGAGAATTATAAATGTAAATACGAGCACAAGGAGATTTATAGAAAACGATAAATGAATCCTTCTTTAAGAAAAAAGAACATGCATAATGCCGATCTCTCAATGAAAGTAGTTAAAAGCTAGGGTTGAGGCGTGGGATGTAAGCATTGTTTTGGAGAAAGAAACGGGTCCTTGAACCTGAGTTCCGCCCGTCACCATTTTAAGTATTTGACATCGAACTTGTAGGTAGGTTTGTTGACTGTTTTTGCCTTTGACTTTCACTTTGAATTAAGAAAGATTCACAGAAAATAACTTTTAAAGGTTTTATTGAATAA
The DNA here is from genome assembly GCA_963931845.1 of Maratus michaelseni. Classification (NCBI taxonomy): domain Eukaryota; kingdom Metazoa; phylum Arthropoda; class Arachnida; order Araneae; family Salticidae; genus Maratus; species Maratus michaelseni. Next base: position 349,977,660 of record OZ007586.1, read on the forward strand.
CCGCAACACTTATTATTTTATGTAATTACGCTAATGGTTAAACTGAGATTTTTATAATCACTGATCATCATTAAATCTAATAAAAAAGACAAAGATAAGTTACACAGATAAAAGTTTTAATTTGCTTTCACTATTTAAAATTTAGGCTAAATATCAGATAAACATATCAGGTACTCAGAAGAACAGATCAGATTTCCACCTTTTTTCTACAATGCTAGATGGAATTGTGTGTCAGCATCGGCTTTCTTTCCTAGATTCTTGCTGTGCGCATGTTTCTTTAACATTCATACACTTGGATACATTTTGAATACTTTGCAAAACAAGTTCATTTGTTATTTATTCATTTCTATCCCATTTCTTAATCTATTGAAGTTCAAATAGCAGTCGCGTACATATAATATTTCATTGGAACTTCCTGCAACTGTACATCATATACAGGTGTTGGGGAAAATAATTCGAACACGGCTATTTTAATAAAGTTAATTTGAAGGAATAGGAACATAAATATTACAAGAATTAATTACTTCAATTCATAGTTGATATTGTAAAATCTAAATTGTTTAAATAATCAAAAAACGTGTTAAAAAATTATGACAACATAAATGAGATCTAATAGGTTTCCAAAAAATGGACCTTATTAGAGTATGTTTATTTCGTCTGGCTAAGACTACTATTATGCCGTTCACGGGAATATCAGGATCGAATATATCCTTGATAAAGGCTACTTGAAGACAAAATCACTTGAAGACAAAAACAGTTTTGGTCGAAATATAAATCTAAACGTGCTTTTAAATTTAAAAGCACTCATTCAGAAGGTAGAATTATTGAAGTGATTTTGGATTGAATAGCGTTTTTTTATTTTTCAATAAATGTTTTACATCTTCAGTTATAAGTGTTAGTTGTCTCATGCTGATCTTACCGCAGCTGTCGAGTCCGGAAATTCAATTCAAAACGCCAACTTTGTGAGTATTTTCTGAAATATCATTTTTTTAAATTGGAAAATGGAAAACGCTTTCGATTTCCTTCAGTAATGTGTCAAATGAAACTAGAATTAACTAAGTATGATAAGACATTTTCAATTATTAATGTTTTTGAGTGTTCTGTTTGAAAAGCATGTTACAGTAAAAACACGAAAGCAGTTAAGGATGTTCCTAAAAATACAAGGTAATCATAAAGCAACTCTCCCGATATATGAGCGCGTAGCTATCCTACCGTTCAAACTGACTTAAATTCTCATTAAAAAATTTTTGAGGTAAGCGCTGAAAAATCATATGAAAAACAACAGTTAAATTCTAACAGTTACGTTTACTGTGACTTTTTTTATTAGAATGTGATCTCCATATTCAAAAATAGTGTTGGAACGGTACCTGCAGCACGAAAATCGCCGGCGCTAGACATACTAAGAAGAAAAGTGAAAACAATCAATAAGGACAGAGAAAAAACAGAAAGCAAAACATTTTATTGTGTTTCACAAATTTTCCGCGTGACCGCCTTCACACAAGATGACAGTTTGCAAGCGGCAGATGGTGTATAGCACTGAATCACGTACTATGGCAAGAGGAATCCGTTGAATCTGATGTCTGATCTCATCTTTGAAATCAGATGCAGATTGCGGATTAAATGCATATACTTTGGATTTCAGGTATTCCCACTGCCAGAAATACATTGGAGTGAGATTGGGGGACTTTAGCGGCCACGGAAACGTGAAGTGGCGGGAGATACCTCTGTCACCAAACTGCTGTGTTAAGAAACATTTATAACAGAAGACATCACATGTGGCGGAGAGCCATTTTGCATCCACATGACATCAGATAGAACATTTCGCTGTTTCAAATTGGGAATTCCGTGACTAGTCAATATTTCTAGATAGCGAACACTCGTTACCGTACACGTTTGTAGAACTGCGGCAGTAACCTCTTCAAAAAAGTAACAGCCGAGGATAAAGGTGCTTGTTATACATCACCGCACAGTCACTTTTTCTTCGTGTAACGTAAATGCAACCACATCATGGGGATTATTGTCTGTCCAGTGCACGCACTTATTCGAATTAACGCTACCAGTCAACGAGAAATGGGCCTCGTCCGTCCACAGAATGCGTAAAGCCCAGCTGTCATCCTCGTCATACCGGATGAGGAATTCATTCGCAAAATCTAGCCGTTGTTGCTTATCACCCGCTTGCAACATCTGGACACACTGGAACCGATACGGAAACATGTGGAGAACACAGCAAAGATTTTGCAGACCGTAGAATTCGTCAACTGCAGAACGTGTGAAACACCGCGTGCACTTCCAAAAGGAACTTCTCTTATCGTCTCATGGACTTCTGTAACAGCCGCGACAGAAACGGAAGGTCGTCCAAGACGAGATCGATTGCATGTGCAGCCAGTTTCTTCAAATTTGCGTATCAAGTCCCGCACAGCTATTACAGTACACGGGCCTCGGTGTAGCCCATATGGTTTCTGCGGTAGACACGCAATGCTTCTGCGGCATTTTCTCCATCCAGGTCATAAATCTTTACAATTTCCCCACGTTCTTTCCCTGTAAGCGGCATGTTGTTCAAAGTGTAAGAAAGCAAGATACGCGGCACACAGTTCGCAATTCTTTTTCTTTCACTTAGTGCGACGACGTCAGTCATGATGGTGTCTTATGCCGAACCAGGAAATCTGCGTACCTTGGTCTCTTCTTCTCATTTCGAGGGTGATTCAGTAGGTTGGAATCAGAGCCGAAGACATAGTGTGAAATATGACGTCATTAGAAAAGAAAGTCGTGCTCTGGTGAGCGCCACAGTTGTTTTATCTTTTCTTTTTAATCTGTCTAGCAACGGCAATTTCGTGCTATACGTACCGTTCCAACGCTATTTATGAATTTTCACTATGGATATCACATTCCAAAACAAAAAAGTAGCTGTTGCCGTTTGAAATTTTCAAAAATTTGTCACTGTAACCGTAACTGTTAGAGTTTAACTTTTGTTTTTCATATGATTCTTGAGAGCATGCCTCAAAATACTGTGAACCAAAATTTCATTCCGTTTCTGTGAACGGTACGATAGCTAGGATCTCATATATCGGAATAGTTTTTTTTTTTTATAATCACCCTGTATATATTTTTCCCCGAGCAACAATGCGAAAATTTCCGACTCATTCATGGTCCCATTTTTAAACGTGAAAGAACCCATATGACAAGAATGGCTAGTGAGGTGATTTTGAATCGAATCGCGTTGTACACCTTTAGATAAATACGTCTTTAATTATAAGCGATTGCTGTCTCATGACGACCTTTTTTGAGCTGTCGCGTTTGGAATTCAGTTCAAACTATTTCACAGCGTTTTCCAAAAGGTTCTTATCCTTTATCAGAATATTCTATTCGATTTATTTCAGTTATGTTTCGGATAAAACTACAATTAACTACTATAAAACATGTTAATTTATTAACGGTTTTTCGCTGTTAAAACTAATTCTAACTGAAAAGCATGTTACAGTGAAAATCCGAAATCAGTTAAAGTGGCTTCGAATTAGCTAAATTGGCGTTTTGAACCAAATTTTTAGGCACGGCAGCTCGAGAAAGTTCGTCATGAGACAGCAATCACTCATATTCTAAGAGCCAGCAACGTCAGAAAACAAGTGATTTTAGAAAGACTCATTTTTCTATATATTCTCCCTTTTTATTGTGTAGTACACATGCGGCCGGTCTGGCTGGCGGGAGACGTTGCGTTTACCTGTGAGAGGAGAGGCAATGCAGGTGAAAAAGTGACAAAATTACGTCATTTTAGCATGAATTCTGTTTATAACACTTGTTTCGTGATATTAAGCCATTATTGTCAGACGGTTTCAACGTTGTTAAGACCGTGCCAGACCCTGATTTATAGGTCTAAAAGGGGGTCAAATTCACGACATTTTAGCAAAGCTGAAATGTTAGCGTGTAATCCTATGGGATTTCCTTCTCAATTTATCAATTATTGCTGTAACTGTTTGAGATTTCACGATATTTCACTGGTCCTTTTATATGAATCGTCTTATAGTCAATCAAATCATGACAAAAAATCTTTGCTGTAGTTCGCGCATGCGCAGTTAAAATTTATTTCATACAACTACCCATATCTCATCAAATATTCAACATATTAATATTTTAATTGCAGTATACTATTTGTATAATTTTTTTTCAAGTTTTTGGAAAGCGGTGTTAAATTCGATTGAAAACTCTGCATGCTATAAAAAAAAACCTTTTGAATTTTCCACAGAAACGTTAATATCTTCAGGAATATGCGTGGTATGCTTACACAAATGCACACAAATGTTGAACAGGACTTACATAGTCATTTGCAACAGTGACAGACCATTTTAGCTTTTTCTGTTACTTGAGTGATCGAAAATATTATTTTATTATCAAAATTATTATTACCCCCCCCCCCCTAATCGTCCTCGCGACAAAATCTTCACTGAAAAACATGAGGTCAAACATGTTCTTTACATCGTCAAAGTTCAAGGGCATTTCGTGCACTTCCTCACGAGTTTCAGTAGATATTCGACGAAACAACTGAAATTGGTCACTGCTCCTTAATTTCTGGACATCAGTGTATAAATATAACCTTTAATATGGAAAAAAGGGATTTAACTGCATACTTTTATCTAAAAACCCTATTTTTTATAAATATTTTAGTCAGACTCTGAAAAGTTTACAATAATTCATAGTAAATATTAACCAACTTTTTAACGGCATATAATTTACGCATTTATTTTTTAACATAGGTTACTTCCCACAAAATCAGTTTGCATATTCCCACTAAAATTTTAAAGAAATAATAAGTATTTTTTTACACTTAAGGTGGTATTCAAAAAAATATTTTTCCATGCTCAACAACTCAAAATTTTGAGACACATTTTCACTCATTTTTAAAAGTAAAAACATGAAATTTGGCGGCGTGATTTATGAAGAGATTTATAAGGGACCCATGTTTTGATTTTTCGTTCAATTAATTAGAAATTGGTTTACAAACAATTATTTTCACAGTACGATATTTTTTTTTTGTTTCCAGCGCTATCGCTTCGGGAAATTCTGTTCAAAATGTCCACTTTGACAGCATTTTTTGAAATATATTCTTTCTTTATCAAAAAATCGAGACAATACGGACATTATAAGGTTTCTGAATAAGAGAACCTGCCAATTGGATGCATTTTAGAGCAAAAATAAATTTAAAAATAGGTCTCAAAATAAGATGTTTGGATTTGAATACACCCTTAAGACGAATTTTTAGTTTAATCGCATGAATATGAGTACAGTCTTTATGTTTTATAGTTTTTCATAATATGCACGTATATAATCTTTGATTTTAACAAAATAAACCTTATCTAAAAAGCCTAGTTTATATAATTAGATTTTATAAATTTTAAAACACTTAGTGGCATCTTATATTTTCAGGTAACATTGGGAGACTCACACATATGCTTTTCAATGTAGTTTATATCATATAACAGTATTTTCCCCAATGCTTAAAGAAAATAGTAGATATTTCGTCACTGCTTTAAGATTATTTTTTTATTTAGATTATTTTAATGAAAATTACCTGAACTACTTTATAGAAAAACCTCTATTTATATCTAGTTTCTTGAACTTTAAAAATTAAGATTCTATTTTTTACTAAGTTCACACCAGAAATGAAACCCTGCGTCAGAAATTTTACTCTGATGGAAAATACAAAACATCAATTGAATAATTAAGTATCAAATTAAAAAAACATAAATATGAAACGAGAAATTCACAAATTAGCAAGCTTTTTTTTAATTAACAGTTTAATTAAAAACATATACAAGTTAGTAAAAGAAAAGAAAATTTAGTTATTACATAAAGTTTTCTAAAAAGTATAGGTATACATTATAAAAGGAATGCATTTTAATGGGAAATTCGTTATTCTTTATGATTTAATAAGAATCTTTATAAACTTTAAATTATAGTACATTATTTTTAATGAAACAATTATTTTAATCTAGAACAGGTTTTAAATATGTTTAGTGCTGGAAATCCAATAAATAATTTAATTTTTAAAATATTGAAAGATATAATGAAACTTTTTTTATATATTAATTTCGGAAATTTCTGTAACATAACACATAATTTTCTATACCTTATAGTTAGTAAAAATCATTATTTCTATAGAAATAATATATACTTGAAACAAAAGTTTTAAAAATATTCTTAAGAAAACAATTAATATAAATATTTTTAAACTTTACGTGTGTTTAATATATAAAAACTTACAATAGACGTTAAATAAAGTTAAATCGGGTTTTTTCCATTTAACATTTTATTAAACCTTTTATTGAAAAATAAATTTATTAAATGGGGAAAATTAAACATGAGTTAATTTGTGGATTATGTTTACATAGGGGATACATTGAATTATAATTACATCATCTGCTTAAGCACCAGTCATGAAATAGATGCCCACATTTAGTCATTATGACAGTTGTTGAAAAAATGTACTCCAAACAGACTATACTTTTTTTAGGGGTCTAAAAAAAAGAAAAGAAAAGGGGTCATTCCATGGTAACTTACATTACATTTAGAATAATTGACTTCAGTAATTTTAGTAATATAACACTAAAATTTATTCAAAATCTAATGTTTATGTGATTTGTTAATTAAACCTAACAAAGCTAAATTTGGATAAAAATTACTTAAATTTAGTACTAGTTCTTGAACGCTAAAAATTATATTTACTATGGTAACTTCGTTTCTGACAAAAAGAACGTAAATTACCATGATAAATATGATTGCCAGTGTTCAAAAAATAGAACTAAAGGTAGGTAATTTTCATCCAAATTTCGCTTTGGATAGGTTTAATTATCAAATCATATCAACATTACATTTTCAATATTTTTCGGTGTTATATTATGAAAATTATTAAAGAAAATTATCCTGAATGTAACGTAAGTTACCATGGAATGACCCAAAGGCATTTAATATTTTCTCTTTCTATTGATACAAATTTGATTACAAAAGATTTAAAAGAATTTATTTTTTTATGTTTTATACAGATTTTTAAGTTATCTATCCACTTACACCTTGTGTACTAGGAGTTGTTTGAGAGATTTGACTGATTAAATCAATGATGAATAGAGGAGGAGGAGGAAGAGGGCTTTGACTACAAATGAAAAAATTGCGTGCTTTCAATCAAATATATGTCTTTAGAGCTCTGTAGGGAAAAAGAAAAGACATTTATTATTTTTCTTCCCTTTGATATAAATTTAATTACACTTGCTTAAAATATTAATAATAATAATCATAATTTATTTTCAGTTTAATACAGACTGCTAATTTATATATCCGCTTACACGTTGCGTACGAGAAGTTGATTGAGCACACTTTGACTAATTAAATCTATTGTGAATGGAGGAGAAGGAAGAGGGGGGGGGGGCTTTAAGAAAACAATCCTGACATTGGCGGACTTTGGCTGGGGGGTTAAATGGTGTGCGTTTCTCAAATAAAGATACATCAGTGGAACTCTGCAAAGAAAAAATAAAAAAAGATTCATTATCTTTCTTTCCCTTAATATAAATTTTATTAAACCAATATTTAAAAATATTTTCATAATATGCAAAATTAAAAACCCCTTACCATTTTTATACAGTTTGTTCCATGGTGGTGTTGGACGGATGACTCTACTTCATATATATTTTTAGACGTTGCGACATCAGATGAGTCTGCTTCATATGGGTCTTCCACCCACAGTTTGGTGCCTTTAGATGTTCCGGCCCCTATGTTAATGGGTATATAAAAATATATATAATTTTTTTTTTATCATAACATGGAATTTTTAAATATCTAAAATAAAGTCTTTTAATTATTTTACATTTTTTAACATAGTTTAAAATTATATATATAAAAAAAACTTTATGTAAAATAGTTTTAAATTAATTTTAAAGCTTTAACATATTTTCTACATACCTAAAAACGAACGATTGTTTCAACGATTGTTCGGGCAGGATATGACATGATTTTTGGCATTAAGCTGGTGTCATATACAGAAAACAATCGTTCTATGCTTATAAATGTAATTTCCTTGCCCTTGTAAAAGTGAATTACATTATAAGCTTTCATTTGTGTTTATACTCTTGTTGTTTTTTATTTTCCTTTATCTCTTTCATTTGAATTAATAATATTTCATTTATTAGGAAGACATTTTTTAATTTGTAATTTGACACGGCTCTTTGATATTGTGATTTCATTGTGTACGGTCAGTTTCTTATGTTTCAATGGTTAGATTTTACATTAAGTTATATATATATATATATATATATAACTGATATATGTCATGCTGTAACTCTTATTTATGAACCGATTTGGATGTGACTGAGTATATGTATAGAACATACCAAGGTGTGGACCGAATTCGTTGGCCAGCTGCATCTGCCCTCTTGTTTCTAAATGGCAGCCAGTAAAAAATTTTAAAAATTTTAAAAATTCAAAAAGATGTACAAAAAAATTATAAATTGAAAAAATTGTTTCTGTTAAGTGTTAGAACGTGATACAAGGATTCTTGAACATTTTTTGTTTTCGCTATATCTTAAAAAGTTCTGCCGGATTGTACCGGGAGGAAAAGGTAGCTTTCATAGTCCATGTTTTTAAAAAATTAACTCATTTTACTTAAACATCTGAAGCTAAAATGCTTAGAACCCGACTATAGAAGATTCAATCCCGGTTTTCGTTAATACTGAATTTGAACGCGAATTTCATCATGAGAGTTACAGCATAACAAAAATCAAATTGTTTCAAAATTTCAGCTACCCTAGAATTTCAAACGTCCATATCTCAGCCATTTTTTAAGATAAAACCAAAACAAAATATGTCCTAGAATCCTTGTTTCACGGTCTAACGCTTAACAGAAACAATTTTTTCAATTTATAATTTTTTTGTACATCTTTTTGAAGTTTTAAAATTTTTAAATTTTTTAACTGACCGCCATTTTGAAACAAGATGGTGGATGAAGCTGTCCAACGAACTCGGTCGAGACCTTGGTATGTTCTGTACACATGATCAGTCACATTCTTATCGCTTCATAAATCCGAGAGTTACAGCACAACAAATATCAGATTGTTTCAAAATCTCAGCCACCATAGAAATTCAAATCGTCATATCTCAGCCATTTTTTAAGATATAACAAAATCAGAAAATGTTACAATATTCTTGTATTACGTTCTAACACTTAACAGAAAGAATTTTTTCAATTTATAATTTTTTGTACATCTTTTTTAATTTATAAAAATTTAAAAAAATTTAACTGGCCGCCATTTTGAAACAAGATGGCGGATGAAGCTGGCCAACGAACTTTGTCGAGACCTTAGTATGTCCTACACACATACTCAGTCACATCCAAATCGGTTCATAAATAAGAGAGTTACAGCATGACATATATATATATATATATATATATATATATATATATCAACATTTGAACGGAAGGATATTTGGGGGTCTGAGGGTCATGATCGGTGAAAATATACCAAATTTTTTTTGGAATTGCTTTCCTCCGAACGGCTGAAATAGGTAGCTTTTTGTAATGAAATCTACCTAACTGCAGTCTCATATATATTAAAAGCATTTACCTTACTTAATTAAACGCAAATGTACACTTGGTAAAATATTCCCAGAAGAAAAAATAGAACTTTCTTTGACGGTCCAGTTGGTTTTCTGTAATGAATCGAGTCTATGAATGCAATGAGTGTATTACAAACCATTCTAATAAAAGTCTACACTCTTGTAAACCTTTAATAATATCGAAAAATTCCAACAATTAAGACACCGTATTATCTTTTCAATTAGATAATTTTGTATTTGAGTTTGCAAACCAAGTTGATTCTATTAGGGAAAGTTTTTTATGTGATATAAATGTAGAAGTTATTCGTGGTATATTATTTAACGTACAAAAGTAATTTTTTTAGTTTGTACAAAGCTATGTGTGTGTGTTTATTTTTAAAAATGCGTATCACTTCTGTTAGTGCAGATATTTTTTTATTTTTTAAAGTATAAATATTAAGAGATTAAAAAGTTACAACTTAAAATATCACTTTACATAGGTTATTACATGCAAAACTTAAAATATGTATTTTCACTAAAAATGTCCTTTCAGGGAAAGAAAAACACTTTGTTTGCAGATAGAAGAAAATTTATATTATTTGTAGCGATATGTTAAAAAATGGTTATTCTTAAACATGTTTTGCATACATTAACAAAAAACAACTTTTATAGAAAAAAGTACTTTATATCTAGAAAGAAAAACTATCAATTACTATAAAGAAATCATTACATGTCTAAATACATTTTTTTCTTTTTAAATAATAACTTTGAAAATACTATCCATGAATCTTTCATCCGTTATTATTTATTTTAATATTACTTTCTGTTTTATTATAGACAGGAGCATTTTTAACTTTTAGTCATATTTTTAATTTTTTTAAAAGTGAATAAGAGCACAGTGGTGGAAAAGATGCGCAGCAGTGAACCGATTGTCACCACTAAATTTTAATAGTATTCTTTGCCTTATTTAATGACATAATTTCTGAGATTTAATAATCTGAAGAATATTATTAAATTTTAGTGGTGACAATCGGCCTACTGCTGCGCATCATCTTTTTCCCCCACTAAGAGCGTCAAAGGAATTATTTTTAAATTATTACAAGTTCAGTTCATTAAATTTAATCTTACTTAGCTAAAAAAAAATAGTTGTCCAATGTTATACAGGTTTTTGTAAAACGTTTTTCATGACTAACAATGAATAAACTCATTTTAGGAAATGAATCACTCAATGAATCAACTCATTTTTAATCACATTGTATAATAAAAATATTATTCTTTAAACTGGAAAGCATATACTTAAAGGGAAAATTAATAAATGTCATAATGTTAATAATAATACAACTTAAAATATTTTAACAACATTTATTACTTTTTATTAAGACAAAAAATACTATCGCTGTTTATTAGAATCTTACTTTTAACAAGAAACAATTCCCAAACGTATCTGTTTTTATGTCTTTGTTATATTGAGGTAGAGAAAAATACTTTTTTCAACATATTATTCCCCCTCTCTAACCGAAAGGTAGTTCTTAGCTAAAACAAAAATCTGAAAAAATAGTAATTTATCGCCCATTAAGGTAATATTTTATCACCTGTTTTGAAAAAAAACTATGATTGTTTACAGCAGTTATCAGAGATGAAATAAGTTTTTGGTAAGTGGAATTTTTTTCCTTTCTAGTATTGACACATAACATTTTCAAATAGAATTTTGAAAGAAGTAAGTACGCTTATTATTTATGTTAAAATTTATAGTTACTGTTATCATATGCATTATTCAATGGTTAGTCCCATTTAAAAGAATTTAATATTTATCAAACTTAGATTTTTAAGGTAGTTTTAACATAATTTAATGTTTATTAAAATCTACAATTCATACTATGTGCTTTTTAACTTTTATGAGTTATGCTTAATAATTTATGTCTACTTTAGTAAAACATAAAGTGTAGAAATGCTATCAAATAAAACCTTGTATATTAGTTATGCTTAATTCTTTATACCTACTATATTTTTCTAATGAACCATTTAATACTGATAATTAAATAATACTGATAATAAATTATTTAATTTCATTTCTTAAAAAAACTTTCTGGTGGGAAACGTGTTAAACCTGGGTCAAATTAACCCACATATTACGGAATATTAATGAGAGCTTGACACTGCTGAGTAAGTTTAAAAGGTTTTGCATTTAAAATGGTACTTCATCTGCCTAATAACGATTGATTTGCGGTTAAATGCTTTATCACACATATCACTTGCGAAGAGCTTTCGTCCAAATGTTTTATCAAGTGTTACAAGCAAGAGATCCACTTTTCATCTTATCATTTAATATTGATGAAGATGATTTCACATGTATTAATTTATAACGCTTAAAATCCCTCTCTCTTTCTAGAAATGTTTTATGGCAAACGTCACAGCCAAAGGGGTTTTCTCCGGAATGAACCAGCAAACGTCGTTTCAAAATGTTCCTTCGCGAAAAAGATTTGTTGGAAGAAGAGCAAACATGTGTTTTAGGCATGTTTCTAGCGTTCCATCCTCAGAAACAGGGATACATTGCATTATTTAAAACAGCTACTTTATCTGGCTTAAATGTAGATTCCATGTCTTGTTCATTAAATACGGGTGAAAAGACTTGTCTATTTGAAATATGTAGGTGCATCATCACTTAACAAATTAGTATGCATTTCATAAAAACTAGTAATGCTAACTTGAACGAAAAAAACAGCCCAAGCAAAATCGTCTGCGCTGAGAAAAACCAAATCGCACAATAATGTTATTGTCTCGTTTTATGAAATGTTATAACAAGTACCAAAAATCATACACCCGGCATAGATTATGAAACATTTTCCAACACTTACAGACTATTATTAAGACATTTAATTTTTTTCATACGATGAAATGAGATATCAAAATAAGCAATTTAAAAAAATAACTAAGTAAAAATCCATTTTCAGCAATTGCTGCCCATATTCGAAGTTTTTCCTGAAGCTTTATATGGGATCTACAGAATTTGTAAACAGCACGTAATACATTAAAAATTACATAAAATTGCATATCACAGCGGAAAGAGCACTTCTAGTAATTACCGATTAGTCCTTTAACCGAATTCAATTGTGCGCCTCTGTACATGAACGATAAATCCTATGTACTCTATAATCTATAGAAAATAAGTTATATTGACCCTTAGTAATCTTTTTTAATTTCATTATTTTCAAGTACCATAACATGTTCAACATGCACCGAAAACGATTTTTCCCCATATATCATAACGTAAAGGAATTATTTTGTACGTCCCTGTAATTAAACTCTAAATGCTAATAATTATATACCCCGGTAATAGCATGCTGTAGTCCATCTCAGTAATGCATATTAATTTCATTATGTTTGAAATGTCGTAACATCAATCAAATGCCCCGCAAACGATTTTCCCCTATTGACCATAATGTAATGGAATTGTTTTGTGTGTTCCTGTAAATGACTTTTAGTGCACTTCATTTTCAATACCAAACATTCTATAGTAAAATTAAATAATGTGTAAAAATTTCATGAGAATCCGAGTATATTTACGAGAGTTTGAGCATGGACAGACCGACAAACTGAATTCATAAACACTTTTCAACTATGTTGGAAAGTGTTAAAAATTATAGAGGGCACAAGTGAAAATTTTATGTATGCTGCGCATGCGTAAAATAAATTTTATATGGGCATGTAAGACATATTAAGTAATATTATTAATGTCCATGTGTGACAGGTGCTTAAGAATATATGCAGATGTATTCTTTTGTTGAATGAAAAATTTATGTGATAATTATTTCTTTGTCCTGATAGTTTTAAGGATACATCCTACTTTAAGGAATAATTGTGTGGGTTCTTTTTTTAGATAATTTTCGGTTGATGATATTTTTATTTAACAATTCTAATTATTTTTTCTAAGATGTAATTTTTGCAATTTTGTTTTTACTTGTATATATACATATTTCAGTAGATAAATCTTTTCAGAAAACATTAAATAATTTGTACATGTTTTAGAAACCTTTGAAATGTTTTTCTTAACTTGTAACTATTTTTAGAAAACATTGAAAAAGTTATTACTAACTGGAAAGTTTTTTGTTAAAATGTAAATATTTTTAGGAAACTTTGAAAATTGTTTCATTCCTCTGACAATTTTTTAAAAATCTTTTTGTAAACTTGAATTTTTTTTAGAAAACTTTACGTAATAATTGAAATTTTTATGTGATAGTGGAAATTTTTATAGTTGAAGTTTTTCGTTCAATAGTTAAATATTTTCAGAAAGATTAGACTTTTTTTTACTAATTACACGTTTTAGAAAACTTCGAAAAACATTTTACTAAGATGTAATTTTTTGTATATTTATATATTTTTCGTACAACAGTTAATCCGTTTTAGAACACTTTGATTTTTCTTTAATAATTTGAATATGTTTTTCATATAACGGTTAATTTATTTTTAATTGTTTTGCTAACTTTTTAAAGTATATTTAAATCTTTTATACTTCATTTAATGTTTGGTATTTTCATTGAGTGTTAAGTCGTAGACATAGGATTTCATTTTTGAAGATTGGTGAGCCATGCTGAATTCTATATGTTTTAAGTTCTTTGGTGAAATTTTCAAACTTACTCTTTTAGCGAAAATAGTTGTTAAAAGTCTGTAGAGTCGAAGTGTGAAGTGAAAGAATACAAGCTCAGTATGTGTTAATTTTTAAAGTTCAAGAAATTATATGTAAACAGAGGTTTACCTATAAACGAGTTCATGTAACTTTGATTAAAAACATCTAAATAAACAAATAATCTTAAAGCAGTGAATAAATATCTACTGTCTTTTAAAAGCATTGGGTAAAATACAGTTACGCAATGTTGAAAAAAGATGTGTGAGTTACCTAATGCTACCTGAAACAGTATAATGTCACTAAGTGTTGCAAAATGTATAAACTAAGTTTTTAGATAAGAAATGATTACTTAAAATTAAGGATTATATCCATGTATATTGTTTATAAACTATAAAACATAAATATTGTATTCATATCCATGCAAGTAAACAAAAATTAATATTAAAGTATGAAATATGCCTATTCTTTCCTTAAAATTTAAGTTAGAATATGCAAACAGATTTTGTGCTATGTTGAAAAATAAATGCGTAAATTATCTGCTGTTAAAATGTTGGTTAATATTTACTATTAAGTGCTGTAAAATTTTTAAAGTCTGAATAAATATATATCTAGTAAAAACATCTTTTTAAAAAAGAAAAATAAATAAGCTTAAAAAAAATAATAATAATAAATGCAGGTTGAAAATTGTGGCTAAAAAATGGTGTGATATCGAATTTCCAAGCTGATATCATGGTACTTATTTAACATTTTCCATTAACTAAGCTACCATATGTAACTCAAGTGCCTACGAATATGTTGATAGAAATCCCTTTCTCCTGTTCTAAGTACATCATAGCGTGTTTCTGAAAATTCTTTTTTTTTTTTTTTTTGTAATTATGCATGATGAGGCAGCCATCTTTCCATATTTTACACAAATTTTTAAGAATCAAAGTTCATGGTTAAAATCCAAAGTTTAAAATTGTTACTTAAGCAAACATTTTACGCCTTTTCTTTATATATTTTTATTTTTAAGCTGAACAGTAAGGCTTACTATAACTTACACGTGTGCTTACTAAGAATCAATTAAATTTCCTATTTACATTAGTTTGTACATTAATACAAGATAACTTTTGATTGATTTATATTTCTTTATTTCAATAGAACAGTATTTCATTTTATTATAAACAATATAAATAACAACAAGAACATTTTGTTATCCATATAGGTTGAAGTAACCACTTCATTTTCGGTTGCTTTTAGAAGTAAACGCATTACGAAATATCGGTTTAAAACTTTATCTGAAACAACTGTAGATTTTTAAATTAAACTGTTTAAACTTTTTTTTTAAATGCATTATAAATTTGGTGCATCAGAACCCCCCCCCCCCACCACTCTGCAGGTTTATACTTTATTCAGACCTTACATACGGTTACAACCAAGAATCAGTTAAAACACATATTTACATTTGTTTGTAGATTAATATATAAAAACTCGTCATACATTTTTAATTCAACTTTTCAATACTTTAAAATATTTTACTTTATTAAAACCAATATAAATAACAAAAAGTTCATTTTTTACACATATAGTTTGAAATTCCCCGTTTTATTTTCAATTGTTTTTGAAGTAACCGTTCTGCAAAATATTGATTTAAGATTTAACCACATAATAGAATAAGATTTAATATAATAATAGTTCATGAATTTAATAAAATTATTAATTAAACTATTTAATAACTTAAACTACTATATTTTTATTTAAGTAAAATTAAAAGCAAACATGTAAGTAACATCTAATCGCAGAGCTCTGTTTTCTAATTGACTTATTTTTTAAATTATCTTTTGGTATTTTATAGTAACGACCGCAGAATTTTATTAAATTACAATAAACTTAAAACGAACGAAAACCCATATTCTTTCATTTCTTTAAGCAAGTAATATGTTAAGCGACTGCCTTTAATTATAATATTTAATTATAGTTGTCGTTAATCATTTAATTATCTTTAATAATTTACTTAATTTACGTATCGGTATCCTACATAAAACACTGTACACTTACAATAAATTTAACTGGAATAGAAAAACAAACCTTTTTATTTCATCTGTTTTAAATAGCTTACAGTCATTACGATATTCCCTAAAAAATATTACGCAGTCGTTTGACGGTTTATCTCTGATTTGGCGAATTTTGTTAGTTTTAGTATTAACACTTTGCCGTCCGGCGACACCACAGTGGTGTCGTACGTAAAGTAACTTAATTTTAATCCTTCAATGCTACATTGGCACCAGAATTTTGGAATGAAAAATTCTCTTTTATCAAGTACATGAAGAAAAGAGTTTACTTATTTTCGAATAAATTTCTTTCTAAATTCTGGTGTCAATCAATCATTTCAACATTTTACGAATAGAAGTATTTTTATGAGACCTGCGGACGGCAAAGTGTTAATTAACAATTTTTTGCTATTTAAGGATACAAATTTTACTTTTTTTAAAGTGAACTGTATAAAAGCAATCAGTTTAAGAAAACCTGTCCAAAAATTCTATTATGTTTTTTCTGTCCATTATTTATGTCTCTATGTTGTTCTAAAAATTAAGTTCGACGAAGAAAAAAAATCTTCATTTTCAATAACTCAACATATTTTTAAATTCTGTATCTCTCTTTATAATTCACTTATAAAGATTATTTTGATCTCAAGTTAAAGAATTTATTCATTAAGTTCTTGTACTTTTCGTTTTATTTTTCTTCGATGCTTGGTTCTTTTGATATTTGACATTTTGCGCTGCGATGTTTGGTCGATTTAACATTGAGGTGTTCTCTCTTGTATAGTGAGCAGTAAGTGGTCTCATGTTTGTTCTTGGCGTTTGTTTGTTTGACGGGCTTAGTATTTTTTTTTTTTTTTTTTAGTATCTTGACTTGGCAAAATGACCGTCCTACATGATAAAAATTTTGTTTTTTAGATGAAATTATGCAGTTAAATCCCTTTTTCCACATTAAAAGTTATATTTATAACAGGGTAACTACAGTTCGTATAAATAACGGACAGTACACATAAAAAATTAATCTTTGAATGTGAAAACTAGAAAAAATATCTATGTTTCCCTAAAAGTAGTATTTAGTGCATGCAAAATTAACAAAAATCTTAAAACTATAATAAAATAATGTAAAAATAAAGTAAATATGTATGTGAATTATGGTATTTTAATGTAAATCATCTAGTTTATTTACCTATATATACAGAATAATGTAACTAAAATCTAGATAAAATAATGGTTAGTATATGTAAAAACTTAATCAAAGTGTTAAAAACGATGTAAAGTGTTTGCAAATTGATAGTAAATTAGTTAATGTATATTGTAATTAAACAATATATTCTAAAATATATAAATTATTAAAATAATTATTCATTTAATGTTACATAAATTAAGAAAACTATGTACAAAATCCAAAAATATGTCGATAAATATGTATAAAAAACAACCTGAGCATGAAACAAAATCAACTTCTGCTTGTTAAAATTCTAGTAAATCAATGTTTCTATATCTAAATTCACGTAAATATACGTGTATTTTCTAAAAACAGATACAAAAGAAGAATTAATCTTTAACGAAAAATGCGTTAGAACCTTAACTCATATTTACAAAGAATGTTCTAAGAAAATGTATATAATAATCTTCACCCAGGGGATTTGGAGATTTCCGAATGGTTTAGACGGTGGACCCAAAAGCATGTGTTTGCAGATTCAAAGGTACGAAAAGTGCAGTTTAAATAATTATTTAAAAAGAGGGTGTGGTCCTCGTAGCATCATCGTGAAAAATGTTAACTTGAAATTATCCTAATTCTAATATGCACTGTAGTTGCCATAAAACAAGTCTTAAATGATATTGGAATTGTTATTGAAATGTACGTATTTCTTTTTTTTTTATATCTATTCATCAAAAATAATATTAATAATCTACACTTAAAGTGATATTTTTCGGTACAGTTTTTAGGCTGATATTAATAAAGTATATTTTACACCTTAAAAACTTTTAAAAAATAAAGCTTTTATTAAAACGAAAAATAAATGCTTTAAACAATTAAAAAACAAGAATTGTCGTTAGATACTAATAGTACAAATAAAATCAAAATCGACCAAATATTTTTTCTAAAACGTCATATTAAAAAAGTATAGTCAGTTTATGCGTCAACTCTCAAAGAAGAAATTCCATTTGGTAACAACCCATCATATATAACGGAAATATCTTTTTTAATAAAGAGCCCCTTCAACCGAGAACATTATCTTTTAAATTTATAGTGTCAACTCTGCTCTATAAATAAGGAATACTATGTGTTAAAATTCACTAAAATTATCAACGTTCTAAAATCCGTATATATTATAAAATATTAAAATTTGGCCTATAACTCGGCTTAAAACAATATATCGAATTTAACACAAAGCAAAAAAATTTGAGAAAACGATATTCCGAGTTCAATCCATGATAACAACACTCTTCAATACTTTCCAAACCTCTTCCCATACATGATAACATTTCCTCTCATCAATACGGAATGCCGAAAATCATCCGAAAAAAAAATTATTTTACCATCAACTTATAGAAGAAAAGTCGAAAATCATTCGACAAATATATCTTGCAAAGACTTTCAAAATTACTTGTTTTTGAGTAATTAATCTCATTATCTTCATTGTGTGTAAAATGTGGAAATAATGTTCCTGAATTCCCTCACCAAATCCTAAACATTTATCCTGTTATCTCCTCACTAATCCTCGAGTCCACCTGCCCCAGATTCCACCATCTCCACTAGCACATCGGCACCACAACAAAAAAAGTCTATTTTTTCATCTACTAACGGACTTATATGGGACTCTTTGCACTATTTTTTTTTCTTTGACCACGAAAAATTCCACTTTTTGACAAATTTTGTGGTGTAAACCGCACTTCGATGCGACAATTTGTTAAAAATATTTATGAATTTTTGTAATGTGGGCAGATTTATGGGACACCCTGTATGGCGGAGAGTGTGCAGGCGTGGGGAGGAACGAGTTCATATGCATCGCAGAAGGATGCAATCAATCTCTCATAGATCATATATGGAAGAGCCTTTCCTTAAAATCGTCACATTTTCGGCAAATTATTCTACTTTAAATGAGATTTTATCTAAAATCTACTCTATCTACAGGATGGGGCCTTAAGTCTGTTTCGTTTGAAATAACTGGTGAAACAAATTTGCTAGAGCCATGAATGTGGTGTATGGTTATAGAAAAACGACTATGACACGTACCTTTCAGTGACCTCTAGTGGTAAATTACGAATTAGAGACGCATCTTGAAAACTATTGGAGATACGAACAGAAGTTAAATGACAAAGTTGTAGAGCATAATCTATTTTGTAAGAGAAGACTTTCTATGCTTGCGGATACGATAAATAGTCGTTTGTGTAAGCTAAAATATTCTAAACCAAATCAAGATTTTTTTTTTGAGAAAAATAAATAATGATAAATGCTAAATTCATTTTAAAATTTCAAAAGCTCACATTAGCAGATAAAAACGCCTGAGCTCTAAAAAATAACTTTTGTTTTAAAAACAAAATTAACACGCAGTTCCACTTTTTCCTTGCTTATACTATTCTACTATTCTATTATACTACGTGATAGTCAAACTTTTTCTATTTTGCCTATGGTCGAATTCTCATTTGATAAAATTTCATTTGCATACGTTTTTTTTTAAATATCTCATTTCGCTTTCGGAGAAAATTCGTGTTTTTCATAAGTAAAACGTTTCATATTAGTGTCAGATAATTTAGTCTGTCCATGCAACTATTTATCATAAACGTGTGCATAATATGTATTTTCTTACTAAATCGATGAAGCTCTGCAATTTTGTCATTGATCGTTTAGACGTATCTTCTATAGTTATACGATCTCTCACTCGATTTACTTCCTTGGTGTACACCATTGCGTAGCGTATATCAATTTTAATATACCTAGACACCACATTCAGGGCTGTATCTAATTCGATTCATCAGTTATTTGAGACGAAATGGACTTACAGCATTACCTTGTATATATTTTTAAAAAATTAATCAAACTAGAACGCCACACAATATAATTTTACAGTTAATGTAGTTTTATAAAACGGTACCACTAATTCAGTAGATGGTTTCTGGTTACTTAGCTAAAAGTCCTCTAACCAAAGTAAATAAACATTTGAAACTCGTGTTTTGTTGAAACAATGATGAGAACTTAAAAATGATTAATTGCCTTTTACACATGTTTGAAATGTTTCAGAAAGTTAAAGCTCTTAAGGGTCGGAGTAGTTAAATTAAAATTGTGTTGTATAAATTATATAAAGTACTCAGCCCAATTTACTGGATATCCACAGAAGAAACTCCTAACTGATTAGAATGTAACCGATGTAAAAAATAAATAAATTTGATAACTATACCTCTGTTTCATAATAGATAGATTTTTTATTCAAATGCTAACTTTGTTTTCCAAGAGCAAGCAATCCAAAATATGTCTTTTACATCTGTTTTGAAATATAATACGTATGAAACCCACGATATTTAAATAAAGTTTTCTACTTACATTTACGATTTTGATTTCATTTGAGACTAGATATGACCTTCATACCTCTATTTTTAAATTGATCTTACTATGGATCAAATACTCAAGAAAAAATAATTTTCGTCTTATCTAAATCTACAGAAGAGATTGAAATATAATCAGTTTGGCTTCCTTAATATTATAAACGTCTCAAGATAGCATTTCCTATATCACCTTAGAATATTAAGATGCATCTCTTCATTTCGCTTGCATAAATTGGTTAAAGCAAATGCAAAAGCAACATAAAAAACTTGTATAATAGGTTAGATTTTACATGTCCTACACGTTTTATTTAACCTTGAGTATTTTTTAATGAAATTTCTTTATTTATTTTTGAAGTACTGTTAGGTTGCTGTTCTTCTTTAAAACCTGTTCCTAATCACATTTTTAATCATTTAAATTTTGTTATAATTATCACCATGTATGGGATATGCGTGAGTGGTATTTAATTAAAATCAATTTCCTTTAATTATAATTTATCGAATGACTTTATTTGGAATTTTTATAAAGTTTACATGAAGCATTCGAGTTATGGTAGACATCAAAATGAGGTAGATGTGCCAAATATAGTCATAGTTCAAAATAAAACGCAAAAATCAAATAGTTAAAATAGATGCATATGTAAATTCATATATAATGAATATTTATACTATAAGTTCTGAGCTAATTATGGTCTAATAAAATGCACAACTCATATAAAAAAGCCAGTCGAATATCGTGACAATTTAGAAAATATATCGTCGATATAGTAAACCGAATTTCAGCTGATTTCTAAAAGTAGCTGTACAATAAAGGATTTTCCACCAATTGTCATTTCTTATTAACCGAATTTCAACAAAGGAGTATGTACTTAAAGTATGTCCATGCAGGTTTTTTAAATGAATGGTTCGATTTTGAATTTTTTAGTTTTGTTTGTTTTGTTTTTGGAGTCGTTTTGGTGGTTTTCCCAAAGAGAACTAAAATATCAATAAAAAATGACAAAAAAAAATAAAAATAAAAGTTGACAATTTGTAGAAAATCCCTTATCATCCAGTTACTTTTTGCAAGCAACTGAAATTCAGCTCATTATATTGCCGATATCTTTCCGAATTTTCACGATATTCAACTGGCCTTTTTATATGTGTTGCCCTATATAGTTGTTTACTAAATTATGAAAAAAAAATTGTTACTGTCCACACATGCGCAGCTAAAAATTATTTCATACAAATGCTCATGTTTCATTAAATTGATAGTATATTTATACTCTTAATGGCAGTATATTGTTTCTACTACACTTTATCAAGTTTTCTGAAAGTGGTGTGAAACCCTGCATGTTATAAACAAAACACATGCAGAAATTTTTGGAATTTGTTAAAGAAATTTTTATATGTAAATGAATATATGTGCAATTATTACACAAATGAACACAAATATTGTAGAGAATCCACATAGTCATCTGATACAGAAGCAGATCATTTGGAGTATTTTATTTTACAGAGTAATTGCAAATATTTTTTTTCAATTTGCTGTTGGCCCCCTAATTGTCACTTCGGTAAACTTTCGCTGAAAAATATGACGACAAACATGTTCTTTATTTTCTAAAGTTCCGGAAAAATTCGTCAAGTTTTTCTTTAGATATTCATCCAAACGTCTAAAGTCGAAAGTGTCCGATTTCTGGAAATATATATATAGAGAGAGAGATATATATATATATACTGCCTGTTAAAGTCAAATTCACTAATAAGCCGTTTCAGGATACTCTATTCCAAAGACTGCCTCATTGTCAGTTTATAACACATATTTTTAATTAAGAAATAAGGAAACATGGGACGATACAACTAGGCATTGCCGAGTTTCATTAAAATTTCTGTAAAAATTTAGTTTTCGCAGCAAAATTTTCTATTAATTGGAATACTCTTGAAATAAAAATGTGTATTTACAATTACAAGAATATAAAAGAACCGGAAACTAAATCAACTCTCAGAAGTTTGTTGGTGGGTTTTTTTGCACATGATGACTCTTTGAAGGCAGTGATAGACGTATATATATATATATATATATATATATATATATATATATATATATATATCACTTAAATTTAATTCAAAACAGCCAAATGGAACTCAGATATTTTTTTTAAAGAAATTCCTCTTATAACCATAACGTATGTGAAGAAAATGTTTTTTTTTTTTTTAATATATTTGTTCGTAAATTTTAGTGACATTAAATCATTTCAACATTTTAGAACAGAATTAGTTTGTCCCTGAAAGAGTTAAACAGAGCAGGACTTTACTTTAAATTAGAATCCAATCTGCGACGATCATTCAAACATGCATCATGATCAGAACCCTTGTTGTAAAGATTAAAATATAATTCTATTTCACAGCTCCCGGTGTGGGAAAAATATCATAATATACAATTAAATGTTTTCTTCACTCTCTTATTTATGCTAGAATCCTGTTTCACTAGAATCTTGTCATTAAAGATAAATTTTGTTTGATGAATTTTATCTCGTGAAATATTTCACACTTGTCAATGCTCAAAATATTTCTCACTAGATTTCCAGATGTTTTTATTTGTTTGATTTGTATTGTATTGGTTTGTTTCAGAAGAGCTTTTTTAAAAAAAAAAAATTTCAAATTTTATATTTTCTCTAAATTAATCAAACAAGACTTAGACTGCACGGTTTTTTATTTAAAAAATAGAGGTTAAAAATTATTTCATTATCTAAAATTATTATTTAGTGAAATGATATGCTAAAAGTAAGTACAAATTACTAATAAATAGTAGAAAAGAACTAAAATTCATAAAGATACAACTAAATGTAAATATATTGCTTGAAAGTGCGTAAAATTATATACCAAACCCTTGAAGTAAAATAGTTTATTCAGGGCAAGCAAGAAAACGCGAAGAGACAACAACTCAACTCAACAATTAGTTTTTCACTGATGATGATCGAGTAGTTCGGTTGAAAACGTCTTGAATTTTTAAAAGGACTTTAATGTGCTTTTAAATGTTTTATGTATGTTTTTACGCACCTTCAAGCAATATATTTACATTTAGTTGTATCTTTATGAATTTTAGTTACTAAACAAGGTGAATTTGCACTGAAATTTTAACTTTTTAGTAGAAAAGAATTCAATGACAAAATTGCTGATTATAATTCTGAAAATATTATCAGGTGGTGGTATGGCTATCTCAGACTCAAAAGTGCATATGAATTGCATTATGTTTCACCATACAAGTAACAAAAAAAAGACTTTAAACTATTTTTATATGCCGAATGAACATGGAATTACCATAAAATTATTGAAAAATCTAGTAAAGTTTGCGGATAACTTCATAAATATTAAGATGAATGATTTTTTTTCTCCAATAAATTTCCTTTTAATAGGTATTTTAACCTTCTTGAATAATTTCAACCGACTTATGAATATTATTTTTTTAAACTATACAGTAGGTGATATGTACGCAAATACGCTTCATATACCTTTCTTATATATGAAAATTTGGTAATTTGCGAAAAAAATAAACCCTTTTATCGATTATCACTCTTGGTATCTAGACTTTAGATAGAGTACTTTTGCGATAACTAGTTTTTTTTAATTATTATTATTAAATAAAATACGTTGCTTTCTTTTGACATGAAACAGTCGCAAAACCTTCTTTAAAGATTTGTAGTATTTTCTTTAGCATATTTATTTCGAGAATTGGTGACATAATGCAAAATACAGTCGGTGCAGTAAACGTTACAATCTGTATTACACCTCTGTTTTCCTGATGTTTTTTCTATGATAATAAAGTAAATATGGCAATTCTACATATCATAAAGGGAGTAAATATTGACTGATATTGACAATAATACACTATCGATCAATATCACAACTACATTTTTTTTTTTTTTACGACAATATGCTATCAATAAATACACCATCGACTCACTTTCAAATATGACAGATCTTTCTCTTTTTTGTTCAGTTTTAGTCTAATATATTTTGTCAGTTTAAACAAAAGTATCTGGAGGTTGACTATTTAGCGGAGAAATACTGCATATGTTATAATATGGAATTATACATTGTTATAGTCTGGAATGTAATATTTTTTTAAAGTGGCATTCTCTTAGCATAGCGTCTCAAGTTTAGTGTTCCATTACGTACTTTCTTTTACTGAATACTGGCTTGATGTTTCTTTAGAAATTGCCATGCTATGTATGGCTTACATCTCCCTCTGAGCGTTTTGAAAAATGGTAAATTTGTAATGTTGTTTTCTCAGCATTTTGTTTTAAACGCTAAAAAAATAGGATTCTTTCAGCATTATAAATAAAACTTAATTACAAATATGAGTGTAACCCTTGAGAGTATTAATCATTCTTCAATGTTTTGAAAATTCATTAAATCTATAGAATTATATTATCTTAAACATTGCATATATTGCAGTGAAATCTGGAGCTTAGTGAACGGAATATTACGTTCCACACGCTTAGAGGGTTAAGGTATACTTTAAAAAGTAAAATTAATTTAAGGTTAGATAATTTTTGAATTTTTGTTTCTTAGAAAAGCACTGAACCCTAGTGTATTTATTAAAAGCTGTTTTAGGTAGCTTTCAATACAAAAGGCTACCTACTGCAGCAATTCGGAAGCAAGCAATTCAAGAAAATTTTGGTAGATTTTCACCGATCATGACCCCCAGACCCCAAAACCACCCTCGGTTCAAATGTTGATTTATATATATATATATATATATATATATGTGTGTGTGTGTGTGTGTGTGTGTGTGTGTGTGACATTTGTCATGCTGTAACTCTCTTATTTCTAAACCGATTTGGATGTGACTGAGTATATGTATAGGACATACCAAGGTCTCGACCGAGTTCGTTGGTCAGCTTCATCCGCCATCTTGTTTCAAAATGACGAACAGTTAATTTTTACAGTGAAAAAGATGAACAAAAAGTTATAAATTGAAAAAATTGTTTCCATAAAGTGTTAGATTGTGAGACAAGGATTCCGGGGCATTTTTTGTTTTGGCTTTATCTTAAAAAATGGCTGAGATATGGCAGTGTGAAATTCTAGGGAGGCTGACATTTTGAAACAACCTGATGTTTTTTATGCTGTAACTCTCGTATTTATGAACCGATATGAATGTGACTGATCATGTGTACAGGACATACCAAGGTCTCGACAGAGTTCGTCGGCCAGCTTCATGAGCCATCTTGTTTCAAAATGGCGGCGAGTTAAAATATTTAATATTTTTTAATTCAAGAAGATGTATAATCACTACATAGTATAAAACAAAGTCGCTTTTTCTGTCCCTATATCCCTATGTACGCTTAAATCTTTAAAACTACGCAACGGATTTTGATGCGGTTTTTTTTAATAGATAGAGTGATTCAAGAGGAAGGTTTATATGTATAATAACCATATGTTTTGCTTTGTAATCACTACATAGTATAAAACAAAGTCGCTTTTTCTGTCCCTATATCCCTATGTACGCTTAAATCTTTAACACTACGCAACGGATTTTGATGCGGTTTTTTTTAATAGATAGAGTGATTCAAGAGGAAGGTTTATATGTATAATAACCATATGTTTTGCTTTGTAATCACTACATAGTATAAAACAAAGTCGCTTTTTCTGTCCCTATATCTCTATGTACGCTTAAATCTTTAAAACTACGCAACGGATTTTGATGCGGTTTTTTTTAATAGATAGAGTGATTCAAGAGGAAGGTTTATATGTATAATAACCATATGTTTTGCTTTGTAATTTCAGATAAATCATCACTACATAGTATAAAACAAAGTCGCTTTTTCTGTCCCTATATCCCTATGTACGCTTAAATCTTTAAAACTACGCAACGGATTTTGATGCTGTTTTTTTTTAATAGATAGAGTGATTCAAGAGGAAGGTTTATATGTATATCCATTAAATAGTGGAGAAATACTGTTATTTTTGAGGTTTTTAATGTGATGTCGTAAATAATTTCATTTTTTCCGCTTATACATTGCAAACGCAGGCTGAACCCTACAAGATTTATCAAAATAATGTACTAATTATTGTACACATTAAAAAGGTCTACAGAAAACACAAAAAGATGAAGGTTTTCAAGGTTAACCCGAAGCAAAGCGAGGGAGGGCCGCTAGTATAATAATAAATTGAAAAAGTTTTCGTTGATTGTTATATCGTGATACAAGGATTCTGGAACATATTTTGTTTTGGCTTTATCTTAAAAAAGGGCTGAGATATAGCTACTTGAAATTCGCTGGAATATGGAAGCTACCTTTTCCTTCCGGTGCAGGCTGGAAGGACATTTTAATGTATAACGTCTCTATTGTGTTTCGAGCACTCTTTTAAGAAAAATTAGATTCAAGTTTCATTTCCCAATAGTTTCCATATTAGCTATATATTATTAGCGCTTCGATATCATACGTAAAACTTGCTCGAATGCGCTGTACGTCACATCGAATTGGGGACAAAACTAAAAACACTCAGTAGATCATGACATCTCATTTTAGCTAATTTTGTCAGATAGAACCTTGTCACTCCAAGGCAAATTTATACAGTATATCCCAAAGTGGTTGAAACGTTCTTTAATGTTTTACCTGTTGGAGATAGGTAGACAAAGTAAATTTCAAAAATGTTCAAAGTAACGTTATTATTAATGAAATTGTCCTCGTATTAATTTTTAAAAATTTGCACTTTTTAAATTTTTATACCCCTTAGACAAAATTAGTCAATTATTTTTACCCCTAGTTTCTACTTGGTACTAACAAAAGAAATGTGTAGGTTTTCTGCATGCTATCAAGATTTTTAAAAAACACCTCTAATAAGATAATTTCAAATTTACTCATTTTTACAAAAAAAAAAAATTACATCATCTTTAAATTTAACTAAATGATGAAAATGAAAAAAGCGGACTTATATCCCATTTTTGTACTATTTTAGGCTATTTTATCAGTACAAATGGGGATCATTCACAAATTGATGCTGGCGTTCTATAGATCAGAAATATATTAATAAGTGTGAAAAAATTGAACCACAAATGCATCTAAATAAAGCATTACACAAACCGAGAGCATGTAAAGAGACCAATGTAGTTTTAATTACTAGAAACAAAATTTTAAAAAAGGCATTCACAAAGCAATTTCAAAAAAAAATTTTGTTCGTTTACAATACTTCACTGAACCCTTCTAATAATGGTTCTATAAATTGTCTCGGAGTTCTTTACCTGTAATATTGTTTTAAGCATCGATTATTAATTTCCGAACACATAATGTAAGGAAAGTATTGTGATCATCCTTTGTATGTATGTATGTGTGTGAGTGAACACGATAACTACCAAACTGTATTTCCGATTGAGCTCCCATGTGGCGAATAAATACAAACCACTGTCACAAGAACTGTATGAATTCTTGTAAAAATCGACATACAGATCAGGTATTTAATTCATTTTTAAACCATTTTCAAATCTTTTTGCGACTGATTCTATAGAAAAAATGCGACAGAGTATAAGTGGTAAATATTGCGGTGATGTAGTCAAGCATTGGTTGCTTTGAGGTAACACCTGCCGTTTCGAAACGGGGGTCCGGTGTTCGAATCCAGCCGATTCTATGTTGTCGGAAATTTATAAAAGTTATTTTTTCCCTTTTACTTACCGGGCACGTGTTAGAAATCTGGAGTCACTCCAGATTTTGTTTTGTTTAAGATCAACTGCATATGTATTATTGACCGCGTTTTCTTTTCTTTGCAATATCTCACAGATATGCATTTCCAATTTTTCATATAGTCCCTATTCACAATATTTAATTTTTAATTAAATATCACTCCTTCAGTTTTAAAGATACAGATATGCCGGTTTATTTTAATGATATTGTTGCAGTAAAATGATTTTTTTCTAATAGATCAATTTTGTCCAAAGAGGTCCCATAAAAAGTAAAAAAGTATAACTTTTTAAAAATAATGAGAACATTGTTTTATTAATGTAACTTTGTTTTGAGCGCTTTTGCAAATTTAAATATTTCTCTCCAACACCAAAAATTAATGCGCGTTTCAACTTTTTGGCGCATATAAAAAAAAAAAAAAATTCTATTATATAAAATTCCTAACACAAAAGCCTTCGATGTAATCTGTTTCTCCAAAATGAAGTGTATTTATTAATATATGTGTGTGTGTGTGTGTGTGTGTGTGTGTTGATTTCGGGAGAAGTACTCAAAACGTTCCGCCACGTACAGTTTAGATACAAATCAAGAATTTCCATCTTATTGGTAAATTATAAGTTTGGCTATAAAGATACCCGAATTTTCAATTATTATAGCGTAAATTTAGTTATAACGAACTCAGACACCAATAAGCATGATAGCAGAATATTGTTAGTTGCTGCATAAGAAGCTGCCACAAAAAGTGCGGAAGACAAAAAGTTCTAAAAGGGGTGGGAGAGAGACATCGTCCTTCGAGGGGAAGGAAATGCATTAAAATAATTTTTGTCTTTGTGGCAACTATCTCAAACGTAACGAGTTAATGAAAATGTAATATGCAGTTTATTTTTAAGTGTTTTTCTATATATATATATATATATATATATATATATATATTAAAATCTGCTGGATCGTCCTTGTGACATTGTGGAAATTCGTTACGTGATGGAGGCAAAAGATCTGCAACTTTTTAACTCAGCGTATTGAAAAGCTTAAGAAGCACCTAAAATGGTGCAGAAAATTTTTTTTTTCCTTTTCAGGCCTACGGTAATAAACGTGATCTCGGTAAATGCACCTTTTTTCTCCCAGAGGCCAAACTGGTGTATACAATTACTGAAAAGCGGCTGTACCTAGAAGATTTTTTTCTACTTGGTACTAACAAAAGAAATGTGTAGGTTTTCTGCATGCTATCAAGATTTTTTAAAAAATGGTGAGACGTTAAATGAAGTATCTCATTAAAATTCTCAAAAAATCGTACATATTACCATAATTGGGGAATTTCTCTTTATTTATTTTGTTTTTTAATTAATTCCGCGTAATTCTTTAAATAATTGAATAAAGGAAGTTTCTAAAAATCTCTAAACAAGTCGTTCGAAAATTGTTAAAGTAACGATATACACAAATTTGGAAAAAAAATGTTTTGAGGAAATACGCTTAAAATTTTTCATAATGATACATAGTGTATAGAAAAAGTAAATGCGTATAAGTGTCATAAATACATTGAATTTCTCATTTAACTAAGTATAACATTCTTCTGAAGAGTCTAAATAATCATTTTAGCGGAAAGTTTTTTAAAAAATATGTTGTTGTTTTTTTCAAAATTTTAACGCTGGGAATTAACTTTATTGGGCTGCCAAGTCACAAACATTCTAATGAACCCAACGCCGTAGAACTTTTGAGATCTAGTTTAACACCTCACACACCAATTCCATAATTAGGACAAATTATCCCGCCGACATATCATTTTATGAAATACACAATCTCGTTTTTTAAAAAAACTATGCACCCGTTTTTATTCGCAGATCATTTGCAAGGGAAACACAACAAAGGTGTCATTAGACTCGGAATAATGTCTTCTTTTCGAATAATAATGCATTTGTCGAATAAGAGGTCGCCTACATAATAAGCATTGTGTCAACTTAATTTTTTTCAAACAGCAAAACCCACTTTTGACACTTTATTTGAGTTACTTGAATCAAATCAGTGCGGAAAAATCTATATTATACACTTTTCATAAATATTTCAAAATTTGATAACTCGAATGTTAAATTCTCATTACAAACTTTAAGTTATGTCTTCCAAAAAAATCACCCGTTTAAAATGTTTCTTTTTTGAGGGAAACATTGAAAAGACCCAAAGATAATCTAGACGTTTGTTTAAATATATTTTAGTAATAAATTCATTCTCATAAATATTAATAAATTCATATTAAAAAAATATTAATTATGAACTGTAATAATTCACACATACAAAAAAAAAAAAAAAAAAAAAAAAAAAAAAAAAGCATATTCAAAAGCATAGTTTAAATTTACAACTCAGTCCCATCGTTATATTTGAAGATGTGGCGAAATCTTAATTTTCGACGGTCTAAGATAGTCTTCTCCCGTTTCCATTTTCATCCATTAAAAAAAAAAACTTGTAATTTTTTTAATATAAAAAGTTAATTTTTATAATATTTAGATTTTTATGCAAGTTTCCTGTTATTTCTTAAGTAACTCTAGTATTCTTTACCTGCAAGAATTTAATTTTATGTTTCTAAATTTATGGTTAAACTCCAAAACATTTTCTGATCTATATCCTATACTTACTACATTGTGGAAATATATATACTATATTTGCATGAAATTTTGAATTTTAAGCAAACACTGCGACAAATCGCTGTACAGCAGAAAGAAAAGGGGGAGGCGGAGTATCACTATTGGAAAAAATTTAAGTTGATATTAAAATAAATATTAAAATAATCCTTTTTGAAAATAATAATAATCTATAATAATAAATAAATAAATAAAATTATAAATGAAGACGTAATTTGACGTCTAAAGACACGTTTGTTTTCATTGTATTATGAATCATTCACGAATAACGACGGGGGATATTTTTTTATGGATGGAATTGCACCATACTTCAATATCAATCTACAACGCATACTATATAACAGCTAGTCTAGCAAGCAAAATAAACTTAGGAAATATTTACTTACTCTCTTTTTACCGCTCTTTTTATCTGAATAAAGTATTCCATTGAACGTATCGTGCTTTTGTTACTCTTAAAGAATCCCTTTTATATTCTTTGATATATGTATATAGTATATGTGTGTGTGTAAGTGTGTGTGTGTGTGTATATATATATATATACATATATATATGTTCAAGAAGTGAACGCATAAAAAAATTATTTTAGACGATTTACGCTCTTCTGTAAAGAAATGTCTATAAATTCTGTCACATCATTACATTTAAAATTATTGATATTAATAATTCTAAGAGTATTTTTTAAAACTAACTTTAAAACATCTTTAAAACTAACTTTCGAACTTCATTTTGAAGTTATAAAAATTACAAGTTTATATTTGATCTAATCTGCAATTATAATTCTTCTTGATGCTACTTAGTATGCAATTTAGATGTCTCCTTTATTAAGATAAGATCTTTTAATTGGTAGAATTTATACGTGTTGTATATCTTAACATGAAATATAACCTTACTTAGTAAAAGAACCTTAATGGTATCAGCTTTCTCCTTAAATACTAATACTCATTGTCACTATACATTAGTTATTTTGATTAAAGGTGTTTTTCCCAAATACTTTTGAAAAGTATCGTATTTTAACTGTAACAAGTCTCTTGTATTCATTTTAAGTTTATTTACGTTTAGCAATGTGATACATGGTCATAATTTTCCCAAATTTCCGTGTTTGCTTAGTTGTTTAGCATTTCTTTTCCTTGTTTATCTGATTTAAAGTAAATTAATTCATAATGCCTTTATCAAATAATTTGATTGTGTTACGTTGATGAATATAGTATACGTGGATGAATATAGTAGCTTAACGCATTATTTAGAAAATTTCAAAGAAATAATGAAATGTATGGCCTTTTTTTTCGTAAATTCTATATCGTATTATAAAAACTTTTTCAATACACATATTTATAGATTACACACAATATTATTAAACCGTTTCAAAGCCACTGCAAATAGTTATTTTGATTAAAGGTGTTTTTCCCAAATACTTTCGAAAAGTATCGTATTTTAACTGTAACAAGTCTCTTGTATTCATTTTAAGTTTATTTACGTTTAGCAATGTGACACATGGTCATAATTTTCCCAAATTTCCGTGTTTGCTTAGTTGTCTAGCATTTCTTTTCCTTGTTTATCTGATTTTAAGTAAATTAATTCATAATGCCTTTATCAAATAATTTGGTTGTGTTACGTTGATGAATATAGTATACGTAGATGAATATAGTAGCTTAACGCATTATTTATAAAATTTCAAAGAAATAATGAAATGAATAGCCTTTTTTTTCGTAAATTCTATATCGTATTATAAAAACGTTTTCAATACACATATTTATAGATTACACACAATATTATTAAACCGTTCCAAAGCCACTGCAAATAGTACTTAATAATTCCAGGACTTGTTTTTTACTTATTAACCGATTTAGTAGTACAACCATACATACGTTTTTTTTTTGTTTTTTTTTTTCAGTGACCAAGAGAGTACATATGCGTTTTCATAATTTACTGCAGGAGGTGTAAACACGTATATATACAACCGAAAATGAAAAGAGAACACCCCATACTAATTCTGCCACAAATAATTGTATAAAAATGTTACTGGTACCAATCAATTAGTAATAACATCTACTAATTAATGATATACTCAAAATTTGCTTAGGGATCGTCTACATATATAAATTGTGCCAAACTTTAAAATCTTCAATAACATCTAAATTTCACATCATATTTTGATTCTCCGGTAAATTTTACATTAGATACCAAACGACAAGTCATTCGGTCAAACAGTTTATGAATAATGAAGGTTTAAAGTTTTGAACTCGATGTTAATTTCATTTTTAATCGTTGAAAACAGATTGCAATGCGAGTAGCTATTTAAACATAACTCAAAATCTATTATGAGGAATGAGCTGTAATTTTCAATTCGCCTATTTGAAGTTTCAAGAAACCGATTTCTGTTAAAAAATTCATAAATTACAATTCATATTTGCTTTTCTTTTTATTTTAAATTAGTTTTGAAACTATATGTATTTTGAAAATAGTTTTCGAAAAAAATATGAATTGCAACCTATGAATTTTTAAACACAAATCTATTTTTACAAGCTTCAAATATGCGAATTCAAAATTATATTCTAAATCAAGGGTTTCCAGCAACTCAACCGCAGGCCGCAGAGCTACCATTAATTTCGTAGAGTAATTTTCACATTATTTAATTGCATAATTTGAAATGATTTTCTACGATTATATTAAGGTGAATATTACTATACAAAAAAGTAGTAGTTCTGTGACCCGTGGTTGAGTTGTTTGGAACCACTGTTCTAAATGTTTAATAACATCGTCATCGAATGTGGTAAGAATTCAGTAAAGAAAAGCAGATATGAAAAGTTTTATTAATATTCATGGAATATCCAGTAATATTGGTAGAATTACGTGAAATATCAAATACAGATAAACCAGAAAATAAATCTGGCATATTTTTGAGTTATGGGGGGGGGGGGGGGGGGAATATAAAAGTTTCATGTTAATTAGGTGCATCGTTTTCCCTTAGATATTTTTTTCTACGGATTTCATTTATCTTACAGAAAAATTTTCAAGCTGTGGTTATTTTCTTTTCTTTTCTTTTTTTTTTTTGAGAAATTGTGCGGTTTTTTCATACAGATTATTATTTTTTTTTACATTCAAATACTTGTATGTGTTCATGTTGGAAAAGGGAGGGTTTCTCAAACGAGAGTATACACGAACTTATATTCTTACATCCTCTACTGCATCTTATTGTTTATTATAAGCAATAGTCAAAGCACAGCGTTTAATATTCCTTTATTCTGGCTGCTCTTTTATCCTTCATAATTATGCACTTGCATACACAGATTCGCTATTTTTTTTTTTTTTTTATATAATTTTAATAAGTTAGAAAATTCAAAATATTCCATGTATTTAGCGCGATCTTTCTTTCTTTTCCTTTAAATTACTATATTTACACATTTTACAAATAAACTTTCGCACATGCAAGACTATAGTTCTATATCATGTGAATGAAGCAAAAAAACATTATAACTAAAGCGCAATACATGTTTTTTCGTCACATTTTCTTACATTTTTCCACGTTCAAGTAAGTGTGTGAGTGATCTGTATAATCCTAATAGTAATATAAAATAAATACTTATATTAACATTCTTACAGATATATTATCACTATTCTCATCATAAAAGTGTTAAGTCTTTTTTAATGGTGTTTATTTATATTATTTTAGGTACTAAAATCAATAACACCTCTTAGTGTTAGACAAAAATGCGAGGTAGTTTTTTAAATCTGAAAGGTGGAATAGCGTAGGCTTCTAAGGAACTTAGGCAATAATTTTTCATCAATGTTTTCATCATCAGACTTCCTGTTAAGTGGCTTTTTAATTTTTCTTTGCTCCTTTCGTGACTTGGGATCAGCAGCCTCCTGAAATTTGAACTTTAACCTCGAATCTAACATAGGTTAAACTGTACATTTCTATTTAGATCCTTGAAATTACTTATGCAAATTAATAATTTAATTCTGTTAATTAGGGTAAGCTATTAATAAAAATAAGATTATATAAAAGCTGTATTGTACTGAGACGACTTCTTTCAATTCTTTCATAAGACTTTAAAAAAACATGTCAAGCATCGAGAGCTATGAAAATGTTCGTAAGACATTCACAATTTCTTATAAATCATCATTTAGAGCCTAAAAACCATAATTATTTTATTTTATTTTTTTAGTATATAGAACGTAGGTTTTTAAAATGGAATCTGAAAGTTTGGGAAAAGGTTGCATTAATATTTTATTTAATTTTTTTCGTTGGAAAAACTGTGATAGCTTCCCGTTGAGTTTTGCATACAGCGGTTGAAATAATTATTTAAAACAATACTTCGGGATAAATTTGACGAAAAAATAATCTGTAATTGAAACACGTTTTCCCATTTTTTAGTGCCAGAAAACGCTGAAAATTCGTAAAATTCCGTGTATCATAATTCGGTTAGTTTTGGTAGTATAAAAATGAAATTTTTAATATTTTATTTGTTAGAGCATGGAGAAAGGTTTCCGAAATGTAAATTTTAGGACCCAAAGATCGTATAAAAAATGTAATTTCGTTACTTAAAATAATATGTTTTGACATAAATGGCTTTTTATATGATGAAGAAAACATTTGAAACAATTTTGCAATTGGAACTGTACTACTAAAACTAACCGTTTAATAATTAGCTATTGTACTACGTTAAGAGGGGACATTCTGCACAATAAGGAAGAATGAAGGAAGGAACAGAGCAGTAGAAAATTATATACAGTGAAGAGACATTTACGAAAGCTTTGTAGTTCTTAAATAAGAAAACCTTGAGTAAATCCGAATGAGACTGTCGTCAAAACACTAAAACTCTGATCTGAAGTCTAATAGGGGAAAGCAATAGAAGATTTCGAAAATTCCTGACTCGGAAACTCTTAATATTGACAAACATAGAAATTGTTAATGTATATTTATAAGTAATTTTGTTTGAAAAATATAAAGAAGTAAAGAAAATGGTTTCTTTATATATTTATATTGCGAATAAAGGTATTCGTGGCTCGCATTTAAAAGCAATAATAATCTACACTTGTTGAGAGTTACGTCATGGAACTACATAGCAATGAGTAATAAAGAAGGATATAGATGCGAATTATAATTCAAAAGATTTACTTATATTTTTTAAGTAAATTAACGGAATTATCTTTAAGTTTGCTTGGAAACGCAATGAATTTCTGCACCAATAACAGATTATCCAAATAACACATTTACTTCCGTAGGATATCCTAAAGAAGTTAGGACTACGCTCCCTGTCATCATTCAGTCATCCTGCAGGATATCCAATTACATTTTCAAGATTCCTTCAGGAAACAATATCCGCTTTTTAGCATCCTGTGAATTTCTAAGAATCCTTCTCAGGTGGGTTTCGGGAAGATTTTAAGGTTTATGTATCAGAATGCAAATTTTTCCACATTCACTCTCTATTCCTCCGAATGATTTGAAAAATCAATCCCGAAAACCGTATCTTAAGTATTTTTCCTATTTTTTCCCATTTATATCTCCCTCTTAATTGCGTTTCCAAGATCTCACCGATTTTAAGACACGTTGAATTATGCATCGTATTGAAATTATACTTAATATCGTATTGAAATTATACTATATATTGAAATTATATTTACAAGAAGATATATCTTCTAACGCAATCTAAAATGGCAAAGTAAAATTTTACACATTTATAACTGCTTAAAATCCCTATAAGATTCATTTTTGTACAATTTTGCACATACTCAAATATATCATTTTGCTGGAATTATAGTTACAAGAAAGAAATTCAATGTAAAAAAAAAAAAATCATGCATGAAGAATAGATTAGGAAACACTTTCCAACACTAACAGAATACTTTAACAAACCTTCGCTGTTTAATAAGTTAAATAAAATACCTAAGTAAACATTTTAGAAAACGCAAAACCCATTTGAAAACTAGATTTCAGCAATTACAGGCTATAGCTAGAAATTTACTTCCATTATTTTGTGCAGTCTTGTATATAATCTATAGATTTGTACACTGAGAAAACTGACACTTTTAAATCTGAGTAAATGAATGTTTTCATTTTGTTATGAAAATTTTTGTTTCAAATATGACGACCGAATGCTTTCAATTCTGAAATACCAGCAATACTCAGAATATTGAAACATGGAGGACATACTCTTAACTGAGCACATAAAAGTCAGTTCAAACTCATTTTTGAAACATGGAAATACTCAAAAATGAGTACATAGAAGTCAGTTCGTAATTCATTTTTGAAACATAGACATACTCAAATATGAGCACATGATGTTTTCTTCTTGAGTGTATGCATGTTTTCAGAAATGAGTATATACATGTTTCAAACTTGAGTAATTTTGATTCCGAGCCATTTTGACTATGTGACATACTCGGATTTGAGTATTTTTTGCTCAGTTTTGAAAATGTCGTTTTTAGAGTGTATATACTCTACATAGTATGCTGCAATTTAGGTTAGTATAAGAAAACACGTAACACAGTTGAAAATTAATCTTCAGAAATTTTTACCACTAGACGGAAACATATTTGAATTCTTTTGTACATCACTGTATACTACCGTAAGATTTTTATACACGCCACATATTAAGCTAAAGTTTAATTCAGGCAAAAACACGCTAAAAACTATTGAAATCACACTTACTAGAAATTATCATACAGAGGTGGCCATGTATCCAGTTCTTTGCGTGGCCCTGTATATGATTTTATTTATATTCAACAAACATCTCTTAGTATACTAAATATATTTCACGTTCAACATGCATAACTCGATTAAAAAAAACTGTAAGCAATTTACTCTGATAGTACGAATTCTGAGTATTCTTTAGTATTATTTAGTACGAATTCTTTGCCCTGTATATGTATCCCTCTATAGCATTTATATATACCACATAGTATGCAAAAGTTTAGTTAAACGCATACCTAACTGAAACCGCACTTCCAGCAATCATCGCTTATAGATAATACTTCGGATACAGTACTGTATCCGAAATATGTGTGTTCCTGTAAATGAACGATAAATGCTATGCACATCATATTATATAAAAAGTATCTTGTAGTAAACCTCATTAATGTATTTCAATTTCATTATATTTCGAAAAGTGTAACATAATTAAAATACGTTGCAAACAGTATTTCCCCGTAAACCATTATTATGTAATCAAATACTTTAGTGTGACCTTATAAATGAATGATAAATGCTTTACACTTAATATTCTGCAGAAAACATGTTTTAGTGCACCTTAGAAAATGATATCAATTTCAATATGTTTGTAATAGTGTAACATGATTAAAATGCACCGCAAACGATTTCCCCCCGTAGTCTATAATATAACGGAATTCTTTTGTGTTATCTTGTAAACTAAGTATAAGTGCTACACATGCTATATTCGATAGTAAGCATCTTGTAGTGCACTTCAGCAATGTATATCAATTTCAATATATTTGAAATAGTGTAACATCATTAAAATACACTGCAAAGGATTTTTCTCCATAGGCCATAATGTAATGGCATTTTTTTGAGCGCCCCTTTACACGAAGTATAAGGGCTACATACTTCATTTTGAATACCGAAAATGCCGTATTAAACCTCAATAACATATATCAATTGCATGGCAATCCTTGTATATTTACTCAAGTTAGAGCCCGGACAGACGGCAGATGGTCCGACGGACGGGCAGACAGACAGACAAACAGACAAACAGAATTCATAAACACTTTTGAATTATTTTGAAAAGTTTTAATAAGAAAAAAATTTAATATATGTAAGAATTTGAGCATTAGTTACAGTTTAAGTAGGATTTGCCTGTTATTTTGTTGCTGCACTTTTTCGAAGTGAAATTGACTTTTCAATTTGCTATATATTTCTTCATAGTAAATGCTATGTGCATCGAAATCTAGCGAATTCATAACTAAGGACGGGAATTTATGCCATAATGAATGCATTACGTGTGATCTTTGTACTCCTTTCGATTTTTCGTTTTTAACACAGGAATAGTGATGACTAATGATATAACGTTCTTTAACTCGTGATATAACTTTTTATTATGAAATGATTCTTTTAAAGAGTATAAAATGTGGCAAATTAAAAATAAATTAAATAAATTTCGTGATTATCTTTAAATTAAAACAGCATTAATTGATTAGAAAGTGATAATTTAAAATAACTACAATCAACACTAGTTAAT
Source organism: Maratus michaelseni (assembly GCA_963931845.1). Classification (NCBI taxonomy): domain Eukaryota; kingdom Metazoa; phylum Arthropoda; class Arachnida; order Araneae; family Salticidae; genus Maratus; species Maratus michaelseni. The sequence goes on from OZ007586.1 coordinate 350,016,894, forward strand.
TTAAACACATAAGCGCCCAGAAAAAAATTAGAATTAGCTGGTCCTAAAATGAAACTGACTTTTTATGCTATCATTAATGAATAAAATATATTTTTTTTAATTATAGAGAAATAAACCTTTTCTCTAAGTTTAATTTACTAAACATATTACATTTTAAAAATATTACAGTCTCAAATTAAAGGGAAAGGTACCTTTTAAACTGACAAGACAAAATTTCATGAAATTCTATCCAGTCATTTCTGAGAAATCATGCGCGCAATAACCAAAATCACGATGTTGAGAAAATTGACTTTAAACATAAAATTATCACTTTATCATATAAAAAGAACTAAAACTGTTTTCGACGAAACAGTTGACACAAATGTAATATGTTTAGAACGAAACGATCTTCCGTTCTAAAGCGACTTTTTGCATGGAGTTTCTTTTAAAATATTCCTAAAAAAAAATCACATTTTAATATAAGCTATTAAAAATTGATTTTTTGACACTTAAAAAGGTGCCTGATCCCTTAAAATTATTTAAACAAATATGAACAATAAAAAACATAATAAGCCAAAAATTGTCTTACCTATATCATAACTTGAAGTATAATAATAGAAATAACGCAGCAGAAGTTAAAATATATAATGAATTAAAATGTTTTATGAAAAAAAAAATTATATTTTAGAGCAACAAACTGGTCAAGTGATGTTTGATTTAGTCTGTTATTTCTATGTTTTATAGCCTATATTTCTCTTTCGAGTAAATAATTCAGTTCTTTGTCTGCTGAAGGCTTCATGTGAGAAAAATTTTTTGAAGTATTAATTTCATGAATTACAGATTTTGCATTGGTGTGTTTAAGGAATGTGATATTTTCATCATCTCACCCAGAGTCTTATTCCGAATCAGTTATTTTTTCTGATCCTTTGCCTGTAATAGTTTAAATGATTGAATTTGAAACAGTTTGAATTATTGAAATTACGTTTAGAAAATTATTATTAGGTCTTATGATCTTTTGGTGCAAAGAGAAGCATTTTTGTGTTTTAGTAACGTTTTTAATTACACTTTAATCATTAACTTTCATACACGAATAACCGAATTTTTCTTTACCTGATCGACATGATGCAGAAATATCCTGTGAGCTCAATGCCATGAGTTTAACTGGGCTTTTTTTTAATTAATATATCCAAATATACATTTTTAAAAGTGTTGCTTTTATATTCTCTTACATTTTTTTAAATTTTATGGACTAAATGAGGATTTGAATGTGACGTTGAAATGCCCAACAGCATGGCTATTTAATTAAAATAGCTGTTATAGTTTGCATAGTTGTTACATTTTTGCTTAATGCAATGATAGTTTTATTTGAACTTTAATGGCGTTATATATTTTAAAACTCAACAAAATTTTAGTATATTTTTCAGAGGTCACTCCAATCTGCATTAAAAATGCAGTCTACAAAACGAGATCTTTTTATTTCGTTATATTTTCGTTATATTTTCAAAGTTATATTTTCGAAAAACTAATAATACTAATAGTAGAAGTAATAATCAAATGACGTTTAGGTGTACTTCAAGAATTTCTTTATAACGAATAAATACTTTAAAATAGTTGTCTAGGGCATGCATTGGATGTTTGAAATGGATTTTCATAAAGAGCCACTAGTTTTAAATAACATTTTCTTGGCATTAAAATTCGTTTATGTAAATAAAATTTTCATGTGCTCTTATTATAATATATTAATGAGAAACAAATATGATTGATTTAACTGAATATAATTATTTAGGTACTTAATTTTGGTTTGATTTGAAAGTTAAAAGTAAATACTGTATTAAGAATAAAAATGATGCAGTTTCTTTTGGTATCACTGCTAATATTTTCCTCTTGAAAGATTTCGGCTGAAACTTCAAGCACCCAACCAAAATAAGCTTTAGGTAGCGCATCTGGTTTATTCCCCGCACTCTTAACTAATTCAAGAGACAATGACTTAGTTAATATTCAAAAGTGTGCAGTAATCTACAAAAGGCGTGATTTTTATCTATTGATGTCTCTTAAAGGATTTTTTTTTTTGTTAAGGAAATCAATATAGTACATATTTAGTTTTTTTTTTTTTTTTAATCTTGCCTTAAAATTAACACATTTAGTAAAGTCAGTTAAAAACTAGAACATATTCATGAAAGATCCACTTTCTTTACATTATTTTTATTAAAATATTTCCGCAGTAATTTTAATATTCTTCTTGTAATTAAATTAAATGATATCCAGAGCATATTTAGATTCTTTTAAACCCCTGTTAAATGTTTTTGAATTGCTCATTTTAATACAACTTCCTTGAATGAAGAAAATGAAGGGAAAAAATGTGTGAAAATAAAGTGCTGAATGAAATAAGTGTAAGAATGATAAAAAAAAAGTGAAAATCGTAAATTACTTTCAATTTTATTACGTTATTCATTTAGACAACATTCTCCAGAAAACATGTCCCAGTTTATCGAAAAATAAAAAGAATGGGTTACTGTTTGCATAATTGAAAAAAAAAGATGGAAAGAAAGAAAGAAGATAATCCAGTTTCTGTTACGCACCGTGTGAATGGAAATGTTCCAGTTCCAGCGACTCTTTGCAGATTTGTCTTCCGAAGAATTATAAATAAAAAAGTTGATAACGGTTTTCTTAGATTAATATATAGATCAAGAGACTGTGTTGCTTAATACCTTCACTACAAAAAGAAAGAAAAAAGGCAAAAGCGAGAAATTATTGTTTGTCTAAGAATAAAGAATGAGAGTTTAGTTTCGATTACTATGTAGAAAGGACTTCATTTTATTATTTTTAAAATATGGTTTCGACTTGGATTCTTGACCTCGACCTATAAATTTTTTTACTGTTCTTTCTTCTGGGAGATCGTGACATTATGGATTTTAATTCTTGCGTAGTTATATGGACGAAGAAGAAGTACGCATAATTATATGCACATGTGCACAGAATTAGATGCACGTGCTATTTTGGGATTTTATGGTATGGTTAAGGCACATCAGATTATCAAGATTATTCGTAAATGTTATTCAAAAAGCAATTCAAATGTGATAATAAATACAACATCAAGATTATCCTTACTTAAAAGTTAATATTCATAAAACTTTATCGAATTCTTGCAGTATCCTTTAGCATTAAACCTTCCAAGTATTATGTTTAAGACAACAAGATATCTAAATGTTTTTACAATAATACAAATTGATATTTTAATTAAAGAAATAAAATCTGTTTTATAAACACATTTAAATTTGAGTCATTTCTATTATAGGAATAATTCATTTTAAACAACATTTATGAATTTTCTTACTTTGGAGGGGGAAGATAGCGATAAACCATACTTTCAACAAAAACGAAATTTATAATTGAAAAGGATATTCAAAAACTTGTTTCATGGAAAACCGAAGTAACATAAATATGTAAAATGTTTTTGTTAATTACTTTTTTTGTTCTGGCTTCGAATTGCCTATGGTTGTCATCATTGTTAAAGTAACTGCAACAACATGGATGGCAATCAAAAAGCATTCTTATTTAGATCGGTCCAAATTAAACTAATAGCATTCAGAGATTCTTGGTGATAATTTTAATCAGTCGATTCCAATAAAATTTTTAATGCCGGCAACTCAATTCAAAAGTAAGAGGCGCATCCGAAAGGGAAAATAAGTTCAGGTATTTACCATCTGAACAAAGTTTGCGCTATAGAAAAAGAAGCTCTACAGAAAGAGAATATATAATAAAACCACAAGTCGCGTTTTTTGTGAGCTATTTTTGCAGTTTTTCACATGATTCGTTCCTAAAATCATGATTTCAACTGTTCATGAATGTATTTCCGAATCAATTTGAGAAAATGTCAAATTTTGCTGACATTTAGCACCAACATCAAGTATGCTAGTCTCTAATAAACAGAAACTTTCAAAAAGGCCAAAATTCACATATGTTAAGATTTAGTGATTGAGAAGACAATGTGTAAATGAATCCCTGTGAGACGACATGTTTTTCAGCGAAATTGGAACAGGTTATTCTGTGCATGTTTTCTTATATCAGCAGTTATTTTATCTTGCATTAGAGTGGAAATGCATAAACTGTTTCGTTCTTATAAAGTCGGCATAATACGTATATTGTTCAAGAGACAACTGTATCGTACGTTGTGCCTTCAACTATCATTCCTAGAAAAGTGAAACCCTAAAAGAAGCCAAAGTGCGCACTGAGACACAAATTACAATCGCAGTGGAAGCAAAACTGGTCAAAAATACAGTAGAAAACTCAGTACTATCGTATATTATCACGTACATCAAATTTAAATCACCATTCTTTTCGTATTGTTTCCACGCTGCTCCAATAATTTTTATTCCAAAGATAATTCATATCAGTCATGTTCGCACGTGAAACACTCTTTCAATTAAATATGGATTTAAGAGTTGAGCAGTGGGTCAATGTTGCATTATGGGATTCTTTCCAGTGATATACAAAAACGAGAGCTGTAATGTCCTCTCCTGTAAGTTATACTTGCATCTGAATATGCTGTAGGTCCGAAAATAGACGTGAATTCGTAACAAACCGTTATATGAACGAAATTTAATGTTTCTTGATGAGCAGAGTTAGAATACTTTGAATCCCATATAAAATTATTTTTAGCATCTAATACTTCTTATTATAGAAATGAAATTTGCCTGTTTCTAAAATATTTGTTATGTCTTGCTTATTCATTTCTATTCGTATCAAGAAACCCAAAGCAAATAAAAGACTTTGGGTAGACCTCATTGTTTCAACTTTTAAAATATTTTAATCTTCTAGGAATAAAAGTTTAAAATAGTCTACAAAATGTTATATACTAGTGACTAAGGATGGACTAATTCTACAAAACTTCTTACTTCATGCTTTCGGTTTTGCCAGCTACGGCAACGAAAGCTTCGTCATCACGTTACTAAAGTTGGATATCATTCCCTTTCAGTCAAAATTCCCTGCATGGTCGCTACTAGTTGTTCACGATATTTCGCATTTAATGATATAAGCACAATAGTCCCTGCATTGAGATTCTAGATTTTTGCAATTCTTGTAAATGCGAGTTTTTCTTTAAGTCAGTAGACGTGATGGACACGGCGAAAAAATTCTCCACTAAAACCAAAGTCACTTTTGTAGAAGTTATTGTTATCGTTATTGTTATTCTGCGTTGTTTTAATTATTATTAAACAATACAATCTGATATTTTGGAACAAAAATATCATCGTAAATTTCTTTCCCATAATGTGAATGGCATGCGTGTTCAGACTTTCATTTAAATCTGCTCTTTACAACTGCCTACAAGCTCCTCTGATGTTCTTCAATTCAGTTATATAGTTTGTAAGGAATTATAATAGAGATTATAACCTTTTCTTTTGCTTTCTCAAGCACAATTAAAAAGCAAAATTTAATTGGTTTATACTTATTTGGAAAATTATGTTCTTCGATCGTAATCATTGTCCCTCAATAGCTAATGCGCATTCGTTTATTTGTAGAACAAGAATATTCTGATAATAAGCTTGAGTTTAAAAAAAAAGGTTAAAAAAATTATTAATATTTTTAAGGTCTGTAAAATACATTTGGGTGAAAAATACACATATCTTAACTCAATAGCCGGAAGTAGTGCCTTACAAATAGCGAAATTGCAGTAGTCACTAATTTTGCTAGTGGTTTGTAGTCTAACGCGCTACGTTTTGAAAAACGTATTGTAGCGATTAGTAGCGCGATACAAAAAATTAATAGTTTGTAGCGACTAGTTTGTGCACTGACTCTACTTTTAAGGGCGGGGGGGGGCTGCATTTGTTCAAATCACGTGATCAAACTTGCTTCTTTTGTGAAACTCGGTTATATAACAGTTATTTATGCCGTTTATACACTTGATTGTATAGCATTTATTTTATTATATTCCGGCAGACGGGATATAATGAAGGGCCACTGTATAAATTAATCCGTGTCCTCAATTTCAAATGTAGATTGAATCCTTTGACAAAATCTGAAAGTAACGAAGTACCGATTATTTTTTTAAAGTAGTTTGTAGTCGTTACTTTTTAAATAAGTAGTTGAAGTTGTCGTTAACTACCTTTTCAATAAAGTCGTTTCAGTTATAGTTCGCTACAAATGAAAAAGTACTTTTTCTGACCACTGAATTAAATAAATTAAATTAAACACCCATAAAAAAAGCGATTTATTATTAAAGAAAGTTAAACTCTATTTTTCTGTTTATTACAGCTGAAATATGTCAAGTAATACTCGAATTTATACCTTCAATAATGCAATTCTTTATTATATCTCTACAGAAGCAACAATGTAAGGTTTTCCCTTTTATCTGCATCTATTTTCTAAAATACTCGACACAATTGGAATGATAATTGCGACTAGAAGTAGCTATGGCAGTGTCAGAAACTCTACTTTGATATTCTTCATATTGAATGCATTTAGTAACATTGGCCTTTGTGGCTAAGTTATTGCCAATAGCTGTTATAAATTCTATCCTGCTATAGCTACATGACAATAGCTGCGACTGGCAAAAAAAACGAAAACTATTGGAAACATGCAACAATGCAGCGCTTTCTAAGAATAATGTCTGAGACGTAGACTGAGGTTCATAACTTTATAATGCTAAAAACATTGAAAGAGATTATCTAATATCTCTTATTAAAAAGAACTATTGGATTATATTGGAAACATGCAATGATTTCTGAGAATAAAATCGGGGCCATATAATAAGGTTCATAATAATACTGAAAAGCATGAGAACGATTATTGAAACCTATAATTCTTATTATTAAGAGAACTTTGAAAGGTTGGTAGCTCTAGGTTTTGGAAAAGTACAACGATTTTGAAAAATTAAGTCTGGACCATAGAATGCGATTCATAATTTAATAATGCTTAAAAACTTAACAGCATTTATTGAAAAATATGGCTCTTGTTATTAAAAGAGCTTTCATACCTCTGACTATCGTAAACATGCAACGATTTCTGAGAATAAAATCTGGACCATATAAAATGAAGTTCATAACTTAATAATACTGAAAGGTTTGAGAGTGATTATTGAAAACCATAGCTCATATTATTAAGAGAACTTTCAGGGGTTAGCAGCTCTGGCTGTTGGATATGTACAACGATTTCTGAAGATAAAGTCTGGACCACAGAATGAGATTCATAACTTAAGAATACTGAAAACATGAGAGCAGTTATTGGAAATCATGGTTCTTATTATTAAAAGAGCTTTCATAGGTTGGCAGCTCTGACTGTTATAAACATTCAACGGTTTCTAAGAACAGTGGGGGAACGGACTCATCCTAACGGTGTGGACCGTTAGGATGAGGTTCATAACTTAACACTAATGTCATTGTTGTGTTATTCAAAAAGACTAAGCGTTCTTAAAACTTTCAAACTAAAAGAAATTAAATTACATTCATAATACAAAAAATTAAGCATGTTACAAAATTTTCATTTGAACATTTTCCAGGAAGTACTTTTTTTTAAAGATAAGATTAAATTGAAACAATATCTGCAGCGTTTTAAATAATTTTATTTAAATAATTTTATATTTTGTGAAAAAATATTAATATTTTGAATGTTGTCAGATGGGAATGTATGTTATCAAAAAGGCATTTTTTTGGAAATGTCTTAAAATGATTGTTACAGTCCCTGGCCAAATTATTAGACGTAGTTGTTTTTATTATAATTTGTTAAATATCTGGAAAGATACATCAGGAATTATCCTGAAACTACAGGAGTGTAAACAACATGATAGACGTCATATATTTCCGTGAAGATTTTTTCCCGAAACCCCATAAGGGACCATCAACAAATTGAAGAAAAACGAATATATTTTGGATAACCCTGTAAAAACTAATATTGCAAAAGCATGCAAACTGTAGATTATGATTAAGTGGATTATTGTAATAATTTGGGTTCATTTTTATGAAGATAGCATGTATACTGGAAGAGAAATTTAGGTTTTTATAAAAACAGTCCCAAATTTTACCAAGTTTTTTGCTTATAATTTGCAGAGTTTTTAATATAAAAACAAGTTATTTTCCGAAAATATGACAAACAAAATTGTACACAACATCCTGCAATCAGAATTAAAAAATAATAAAAATTGTATGAAAAATGAGCAGGTTCACTAAATATTGTTTCACTGCGCATACGCGAATTCAATCAAAATATACTGTGCATAATATATTAGCTAAATATATAGACCAACTTTTATGAAAGTCTTAAAAACATAGTTTGAAAATTCTGATAGTAATCGTCGATAGAATGAGCTCGAAATTCGCTGTTCCCAAAAGGAAGCAAAAAGATTAGGGGTTGTATCAAATATAGAATGAGAGACACTTCATTCTTATTATGTCAACTTTCATAAGCTAGTATATTTGGATACAACCCCTCATCTTTTTGCTTCCTTTTGGGAACAGCGAAATTCGAGCTTATTCTATCGACGATTATTATCAGAATGTTCAAGCTATGTTTTTGAGACTTTCATAAAAGTTGGTCTATATATTTAGCTAATATATTATGCACAGTTCATTTTGATTGAATTCGCGCATGCCCAGTGAAACAATATTTAGTGAACCTGCTCATTTTTCATACAATTTTTATTATTTTTTAATTCTGATTGCAGGATGTTGTGTACAATTTTGTTTGTCATATTTTCTGAAAATAACTTGTTTTTATATTAAAAACTCTGCAAATTATAAGCAAAAAACTTGATAAAATTTGGGACTGTTTTTATAAAAACCTGAATTTCTCTTCGAGTATACATGCTATCTTCATTGAAATGAACCCAAATTATTACAATAATCCACTTAATCATAATCTACAGTTTGAATGCTTTTGCAATATTAGTTTTTACAGGGTTACCCAAAATATAATCGTTTTTCTTCAATTTGTTGACGGCCCCTTATGGGGTTTCGGGGAAAAATCTTCACGGAAATATATGACGTCTATCATGTTGTTTACACTCCTGAAGTTTCAGGATAATTCCTGATGTATTTTTCCAGATATTTAACAAATTATAATAAAAACAACTGCGTCTAATAATTTGGCCAGAGACTGTAAATGTCGCCACACTCTGTAATAATTTACAGCACATAATAATACTCATAGTAATAATTTAGAAGCATTGTTTTTTTTAATCAAAGTAGTTAGATATAATCAGACAAAAACTTTTATCCACTGATTTGAATTATTTTTAGTACAATACCTTCCAAAAAATTAGTGCTAAAAAATTACAGAAACTTTTTTTCGAAATTTACAACACTGTAATGTAATACAAATGAGCATTTTACATGTTCGATTCTTGGCATTTATGTACACTGGGTTATTTTCGGACTAAATCAATGCTGCTCTACAACTTTGTAATTGACTATTTTCCCATATCGTTTACGAGATAGGCAGGTTAATACCTAATTTTACTTCTGGGGGCGCTGTAAGCAGCCTCAAAAGTGAGTGCATAGTCACTCTAGTATGCCTAGACACTACTATCGCTGTCGACGTTCAACAGTTAAGAGCGCGATTATTGTAAGAATTTCCAGAACCAGAATATGTAATTTCATAACTTATTTATACTTTTGTTATAAAACATTTAAATTTCAATAACTAAATATTGATTGAAATGCCAATAATTATTTAATAACTAAAACTTCTTTTTTCTGTAACTTTTTAGAAATTCATTTTATGGAAGATATTGAAGAATCATTCAAATCGGGGATCATAATTTCTGCCGAAGATTTTTCACTTTTTTACGTCTTGTTACACTCGACTAAAAGGAGTTCAGTAAAGAAGATAAATGTGAAAGTGTGAATTGTAAATCGTAAGTTTTTAGTAATTACTTCCTAATTACTTTCCAAAATAAAATGAAAAAAGAACCAATTTTTTCTAAAATCATTTTACTCAAAAATATATGCGTATTATCTTTCCTGACATATAGTCACCCAACATCTCTTTATGTATCTGAAAACTTGAAATATATTTATTAATAAAATGATAACAACTTAATTTTTTTAGCATTATTTATATTTCATTCGCATATAATTCAAGATTCTTTCTATTTCGCAAACTAGACAGTCAGTTGCACAAGATAAAAGGAAAAAAGATGTTCGAAAACTTTACTCTTCATTTAACTTAAAATATATATGCATTTAACGGCTTTAACCTTGTTCTGACAGGTCTGGTTACATTTCTCAATGCATGATATTCTTTTTGTTCTTGAATTCGCGATAGAAACATCGGTATTATATTCAACTTAGGCCCTTACTTACATCTTAGGAGTTACACTCGTTACATTTCTCCATTACTGATATGTAAAATGAAGAGACTAAATCACTTCATTGTGAGCTAGACAGCATCACATCATTTTGAAACTCACTTTTTTTCAAAGAGAATCTGTTAAAGGGTTAGACATATTACTATGCATATACTACACTAATTGTTGAATGCTACAAAATATGCATGTGTATGATATCCTTACAATATTTTATTTAGTATATAAGAAACATTAAGCTAAACAAATATATTTTAGAAGATTGTTACCGATATAAAAGCAATGATGTGACGTTTTATTTTTAAAAGGGAAAGATTTGTGTAATTTAAAAAATAATTGAAAACTTATATAAAAAATTAAGTAGGTTTAAAATTTTATCCTTTGTATTTTAAATACTTAAATTTGAAAAAAATCCATAAATATATCGTTTACTGTATTAATTTATGTTTGTGTATGTGCTGTATTTAATACATATGAAATGGCAGAATTCAATTCAACTTATAGTCAAAAGTATGGTCCTTTAAAGTTGCTGATTCTACATATTTGCTGATGACATGACAACTAATGGCCAGGAGTGAAAAAAGGTTTATTTTTTGGGAAGTTCGACCATGCTATTTCTAATAGTGATGAAAAGATATATGTTTCTATCCATGAATTTTTAATAGTATTAATGTTTTCAAAACATCTTAATCTAAATTATGCAAGTGTGTATGTGCTCAAAATATCATATAAAATAAATAATAATAAAATACATAAATTATGAATCGAGTTATGTCAAAATAACAAACGCTTCTCTTCTCTCCCCAACATTGATAGGTGGATTTTTTAATATGTTATTAGGGGAGATCGGGACTTGATCAGTCACATGGGTTGGTTGCCACAAAAAGCTCATTTCTCCCCTCGTATAAGCTCCGCCAGCTCATAAATTAGTCAGTATGTGTGTTTGATGATGTGATTCAATCATTCAAAAGATATGATTTGTACTCGAATTACTTGGTTAGTTTAGCTGCTGTCTTCAAAAAAATATTATAGTATGTCTAAATATCTATTTTTACTAGTGGTTGCTTTCATTCTGAGTAAGTATTTATTTTATATCATTGTAAATTTCGATTCCATAGCATTACTAGTGCACTACTTGCTTACATTTTTATGTGGCATTATAACTAAAGAAATAATTGGATAAATCTCTAAAGATGAGCAAATTGGCATTATTTTAAACGGGATTGGTTGTCACGGCATGAGCGGGGCAAGTTGTCTCATGTGACAAACAACACGTGTCGTAGAAACTAGAGTTAAATTCTATTTCATTTCATGAAACAAATTCACTCCTTCCTTAAAATGGAAAGGAATTTTAAAACAGTACTATTCGTGAGAGAAATTCCTCCTGATGCTATGCATAAGAAGTATAAAAATTGAGCAGGTTTTAATTTTCCAAGTTTCCCATTATTTTAACATCCATTATCGCACATTAGCTAGACATGTGCAGAAAATTCGAAAAGTGAACATAAGTGGCAATGTTGATGTAAAATCAATACCTATCGAGCAGTGGTACTTACAAACATTTCTGTAACAGCCAAAATCTGATACTTAAATGAGCTCGAGGACCACATTTACGTGTTTGCAGTCGTATGGCTATATATTATAACAAACTACTATTATATAATAATTATTAATACGTAAATATTAGTTTTAACCCTTTAACGGGCGGTGGTCACAAAAAAAGGACACCTAATTTTTATTCCAAAACTGACAAAAGGCACCAAGAATATTTAATTAAAATTTTCCTTTTCTTAAGTACCGGAAAATAAGCAAGTTTTTATTTTCTAATGAATTCGTTTGTAATTTCTGGTGTCAGTCCATTATTTCATCATTTTACAAACAAACTTACTCCGCGCCGGAAAGGGTTAACCAGTGTCAACAATTTAAGGTTAACTGCGTTGTCCATAAGATCCATTAGCCAAGAAGGGACGTTTCCGAAGGTGATGTGAAATGCTATAGACCACAGGCATGCAATATTCTATTATTGTACTAGGGTTATTATTTGAAAAAATACGGAAGCATTATGATTATTTCCAAGGTATCGGAGTTTAGAAACAATCGCAAGGTCTTTAGAATCTGCGTTTTACAAAATATATATTTATAATTTTTTGTAATTGTGTTCGGAGTTTTGTAATTTTGTTGTAATCGGAGAGGCATGAAATGAAATCTCGGCCGCGTGGTGAGTACTATGATGCAGCGTATATGAAAAATCGACAAGTATTTTCAGCCGTAGTAAAAAAATGAGCTTGTAAATTAATTGTTGCACGTGTCGAATGTTTATTTTGATTTAAGTCCATAGGAGCAAAGAAAGTTTACATAGGCAGTGAAAGAACTAAACATGCCTTAAAATTGGATATCAAGCAAAATCTGATTTTTCAGCTGATGAATGATTTAATTTAATTTCAATGTTTTTATTAACTTGTATTTATATTCTTGTGCTACTGCATACCTACTTTACTTTTGTTGTATAATATGAAAAAATAATACATTTTAGTTATCATATTTATTTTTTTTTCTTATCAAATTGAGTCTTTGTATTCAGTATCGGCTCGTGATTGCCTGTTTTAGGGGTGCTGCATGTTATTTTCAGGGTGTTTACATTTGTACGCACTTTAATACTAATACTAATACTTACGTATATTACGTAAGATTAGTATACTTACGTATACTAATCTTTTTGGCTTATTCGTTTATTCGTAGAATATTATACAAATAAATAAGGCCAAGATTAGCATTCGGTAATAGTGATAGTAAAGAGCTTTAAAATTTGAAGATTGGCGGAACTCTTTTCAAAAGAGCATGCAGTACGCATAAAAAGGAAGTCACGAACCTCTATAGTTTATATTAAACCTTTCTAGATAAAACTTCATATATATTCCATGGGACAACCAACCCTACACATTATGATAACCGACCCACAACTAGAGTAAGTTGTCACGATATTCCTAAAGTTTTTGCAGTTGTAAAAAGTAAATTTTCACAGAAAAATTTGGCAATCTACAAAACTAAAAATGTGCACTAAATAGGATAGTTTCGACTGGAGTAATGTATTTTTAATAAGAGAATACCTATTCTTTTGAAAATTAAAAAGTTTAATTTTTTGTGACAAACCAGTCCCGGTTTCCCCTATTCCTAGATCATTTCTAAATGGTCTAAGGTTATATCTCGATAATTAATTATTAAAAATTGATAAACATTCCTATTTTCACGTTTATTACATATCAAAAATTAAATATGTAATAAAATTATGGTGTTACTTTGAGCTTTTAAAAGTTAAATGCAGTTTTAATATGATCCTTTATGACAAAATAATCCATATACAATTATAAAGAACTTAAATTGTAATAACTTATAATTTAACTTCTGACTTCTGTTTTAAAACTTTATACGCTTTTTCCTAGCTTGAACTCTGCATGCAACAATTTTAAGCGTTGTAAATAAAAGACAAAGCACGTATGATACAGAAATGTTTCATCATGTAAAATTATAACAAACAATAGGTTTATTTATTTATTTTGCTTTGTATATTTTTCTTTTGATATCCGGGTTCCAGCATTGCTCCTTTTGGCTACTATGCATTTTGACGCAACAATTTTTCGGTGCTCCTAAACGCCCGGGAAAAATGGGGATGGGGAAGGGGAAGGGGGATGTGCGAAAGCCCAAGCTTATGTTTCGGTACGCCTTGTAATGTATTTTTTCACCTCGACCACACCATAAAAATATGAAAAGTTACTCATTACTATGGAAAGGAAGATTTTAAAACAAGTTTTCAGACCAGTTAAGGAGGTTAATACATGGCGAATTAGATCTAATATGGAAATTTAACACTTATATAACGAAATGGATTTTATAAACACCCTTAAAACAAGAATAACGTAATGGCTAGGCCGCTTAATTAGAATGAATGATGACAGAAGTACAAAGAAGATCTAAAAGGGAAAGTTAATGGGGAAAGGATGTGTTGGGAGACCCAGAAAGAGATGGTTGGAAGAGGTAGAGAAAGGCCTTGCACAAAACCATGCTAGAAATTATAAGTTAAAGGCCAGGGATCGGGAACTATGGCGAAGTACATTAAGGGAGGCCAAAATTCTTCGCGGATTGTAGAGCCATTGTGGATGTATGTATGTATTTGTTCACATTGAAAAGGCCAAAAAATTTCAACTACAATGCTTTTTTTTTTTTTTAATTTTATTCAAGTATTAAAAGATTTTTTTAATGAGGTTGGTGCAGAAACATGTTTTTTACGTGGAATTTCACTCAATCAAACACCACTAATTGCCAAACTCGCACCTGGGCGCAGGTAATCCCCACGTTTCTCACTCCTCAAATATCTACAGAAGAGGAATTTGCCAACGATTTTGTGGGATACAGAATCTTGACTTTAGAAGAGAAAAATGTTGAAAATTATAAAAAAAATAAAAAACATACATAAGTATCAAAATCCAATTAGTTTAAAAAAAAAAAATAGGTTTATTTTATTACTTAAGACGAAAAAAAATAATTTACAACAATACAAAAAATTGGACTTACATAACATTTTTTCTTCATCACTTATTCATTTTAAGTTTTTCCTACTTTTCCTACACATTTCCTTTTAAAAAATGGGGCTAGACGGTATGTAAGGAAAGCCGCGAAACTTATAGAACAACTCTACATAGTTGACAAACCTTCGGGAAATTCTAATACATATCAGTTTCACCTATGTTTTGGAAATTTGTGGTTTCGGGCCGATGCGCTCTCGTCCAGAGTATGTCTTGCACCCCTAGGCCAATCTAGTATTTTATTTCTTTTCCGATCCAGTATTTTATTATCTTCTAGTATTTTATTTGTTAGCTAGGACCCCCTCCCTCCCCGAAATCAATGTTTTTTTGTCTTTTTTTATCTAATTGTCTGCACATTTTGCCTTTTTCCATAGCCCCACATAAAGTTATCCCCGCTCAGAAACTTTCCTGCTAACATTAAAGCGAATAAAATGCACAAGACCAATCACCGCTACTTTTGTTTATGCATGCATCCCCCAAAATGCAGCCTAAACACGAACGCTTACAAGCGTAATCACTGCACTGTTTAAAAGTTATTAAAAATAATGTTAATAATCAGTATTGTAGTCTTAAAAAATGCGACGGGGGAATATAGATTCCTCCGTGTTATACGCTATATGCAGAAGGTATACCCAGAAAGTATACGCTGTAGTTTTATTTGAGACACAAACGGCATACGGAGTTTCTTACAAAAATCCAGAAGGTATACCGGCGTATACTACCGTTACCCTCCTCTACACCCATGTTAATAATAATGATAAATAAATGAATTTGAGATTGGATAAAACGGTCAAATAATTAATATTTAATGAAAAGTTCCTGTTAAAATATTTTTGGAAAATAATATTTATGTCTCATTAAAACTTTCCGAAAATTAGAACATTGCCAAAAATTAAAAAATCAAGAGAAAAATAAAATAATTAGATTTATTGAGAAATTTTCAAGAACTTTATAAAAAGGCTTGACAAGATGCGTATCAGTCTCAACCAAACGTGAACAGAAATTTAGTGCTGCCATCTATAATGAAATGAAGGAAACAAACAACTGGTTAAGATCATAAAACAGTAGATTTATCTTTAAATTATTATTATTATTATTATTATTATATATTTTATTTGCATGCCTATAGGAAAAAAAATTCTTATATTATTATATTTACTCTCTAATGAAATTTATTCGATAAAATAAAATATTTTTATAGTGCTATTTATTAATTTAAAATAGAAAATCATTGTCAAAAGTATCAATGGTTGTTACACAATGTTATTTTTAGCACTATTCTTGAGTTATTTAATTGGAAGAAAGTTGGAAAATACTTTAGATCATGAATTTGATGATATTGATTATTTGTGTTTAAAAAGAATTTTAAAAAACAGAGCATTTATTTTAGCTTTATATGACTTCGTTTTTCATCCATCTACATGTATTTTTTCTTATAAAATGCTTAATTAAATGAAGTTACAAAAGTTCTTAATGAATTGTACTGTTCTTTAAAATATTCGTATGCTAACAACATTTTAGAAGAGATTGCGCCTATAGTTTAGTACATAAAATTCTAAACAATGGCTATCTAAATGTTTTCTAATATGATCAGAAACGTGCTGTTACTACTAAAAGTATTTCAGATATAACATTTATAAATAAATAAATAAATAAATAAATAAATAAATAAATATATTAAGAGCAATTCATTCGACGAAACATACTTAAGTTTAATCACTGTATGTTTTTACTGTATTTACTATATTTTCGAGTTATATAGCAATATTTGTGAAATTCATGACATTCCATTAAAAATACGGCTGATGATTTTATAGAGAATGTGAAACGATGGATATAGAAAAATAACTAAAATGATCAAAAATACTGGTAAGTACGGAAATTTTTAAAAAGTAATAAGAATAATTAAAAAATAATTAAAAAAATAATTAAAAAAATTTATTAATTCACAAGAAATTAACTCACAGATAACGTTTTCAGTGTTTTCGATTTATTTAAATCTGTAAAAATGTGTGTGTGTGGTTGTGAATTGATGATTACCGTATATTCAGATGTATAACAAGTAGTTCCAACAAACATACTTAGAAACCGATATTTTATTTATTAAAATCTAAATTATTGCTGTAGCCTATTTCACTTTATTTATCAAATAAAATAAAATAAAATATAATTGTTATTCTAAATGTGTTTGTTTGAACTGCTTGTAATGTACTATATAAAATTTAATAGTACAGTTTATTTTAATATATTATATGTAAAATAATAATTTCATATTTTATTTTTCTAGGTCTGAGTCATGTTACTGAGTTGAAACAATTTTTTTCGATAAGAATGGGTGTATGGCTGTTTCTATCAGGTATATGTCGGATTGGTTTCAATATTTATCAATTTTTTGTTTTAGAGAATGCATATAATATTACACTGAAAGTAATTTTTTACACTGTTTTTGAATATATAATCTTGAAAACAGACTTATCTGTGTAGAAATCAAAATGATTATCTAAAAGTGTTGAATTCAGATATTTTCCCCCGAGGAGGAGGCGCATTCTTTGACTCCAGAGGGGTGGGGGGGGGGACTTTCAGACCATTAATAAATACAAAATCTGAAAACTTACGGGGGGACACTTCCGTTAAGATGCTCTTGGGGGGGGCTGTCCCCCAGCTTTTTACTAAACATACTTATCATGTGGGTAAAATTCGAATTTAACAGCAGCGCGTTTTTCTTAAATCAGACCTACCTATATATTTGACGCCATATCGTACATCTCCGCAAGAGGAAAAGGAAATCAATAGTCAATTTCAAGCTTTGTTAGAATCAGGATTTATTAAAGAAACTAATAGCCCATATTCTGCTGCTGTCATTTTAGTTATGAAACGTGATGAAAGCAATAAAATTGTTTTCTGTGCATTCTGCATTGTATAGATTACCGAAAACTAAATGCAATAATTTAAAATGATGCAGAACCTTTACCTCGTATAAACAGTATTCTTGGTAAATTAAATAATTCCAAGTATTTTCCGCTTTAGATTTAGCTTCTGGCTAATGGTACTTGCCAATACATCCTTTAGATATTGAAAAATTAGCTTTTACTACTAATTCTGGATTATTTGAGTGGACCATTTTACCTTTTGGAGTCAAAACAGGAGCCTCATTTTTCAATAGGACACTCAGAAGAATCCTTACTAAATATAAAATAGATTTTGCTTGTCATTATTTTGATGATATTATTATTTTTCTTCTTCTTTAGAAGAACATTCATAACATCTAATCAAAATTTTTTAATTATGTAGACTAGAAAATATTAAACTGAAATTTTCAAAATGTATTTTTGATCAGAATAAAATTAATTCTCTGGGTTACAAAATTCAACATGGAAATATAACCCCATGCTAATTCTGATATCTGAAGTTATAAAAAAAGTAAAACCTCCTTCAAATGTAAAAGAACTTTTTCTAGGTTCAATTAATGCTTATCATGTAAATTCATAAATAAGTATGCAGAACTTAGACAACCCTTTAATAGATTGTTAAAGAAAAGCACCATTTGGAAATAGAATTCAGATTATCAAAATTCATTTTAATTGTTAAACCAATTCTCAAAATTTATTACCTTAAGTTACCTCTTCATATGTTTGTGGATGGTTCGAAGATGACAATAGGTGCTGTGTTAAAACAGCCTGATGAAAATAATTTTTTACATCATATTGTTTATCATTCTAGAGCTTTGAGAATTTATGACCGGAATCATTTTATTACTGAATTGGAATGTCTTGCTGTTGTGGACACTTTGGATAAATTTTACCGCTATTTTCATGGACTAAATTTTTTTGTTCACAATGATCATTCATCTCTAGTTTGGTTAAAGGATGTTAAAAATCTTAGAGGATGGTTATTTAGATTACCTTTAAAACTTAACATGTTTGAATATGAAATAAAATAAGAAAGAGGTTTAACAAATGTCGAAGCAGATATGTTGTCTAGAAATCCTAATATCTCATTTTATTCGACCTGTTAATTTACTTTTAAATGCTAGCGAAATTATTAGATATTCAATAAAAAGTTCTCATATCTTTAAAAAAAGAATTGTTAGAATTTTCTCATGGAAATTTTAGTCACACCTGTATTAAAAAATAATTTAAGTATCATTTCCGCCTATTATTATTGGCCTAATATGACTTAGGTTGTAGCTCAATATCTTAAGCATTGTGATATCTGTCAAAAAAAAATAATAATAAAAAATAACTCAGCAAAACAAAGATTGGCCGTGTTACAAGCTATGCCAACCACAAAATGTTTTTTCTATTAATAATGTGGTGGTTTTAATTATTACAATTCTAATAAGAAATATCTGCATTTCATAATAGATCATGCTACTAGATATGTATGGGCTTTTCCATCAAAAAGTGTTACCTCTGAGACATATATGAATCGTTTTAAAAGGGTTTTAATATACAAGTTCCTCGGAAATTGTTTAGTGATTAAAAAATGCAGCCTTTACTTCTTCTAGATTTAAGAAATTTCTTCGTAACTATTCTATGAAACAACTTTTAACCTCAGCTCACTATCCGCAAACTGATGGTAAGATTGAGAAAATTAATCAATCTATAATTTAATTAACTAGATTAAATTGTAAGGTTAATTCTACTACTTCAAAAATTCCTTAAAGTTATCTATGAGTACAGTATACCCCTCATGCTGTAATCAGTTTCCCTCCTGCTTACGCGTACCATTTAATATCATTTTAAAAATAAAAGACTGTATGACAAGCATTATGTGGAATCAAATTTGATGTAGGAGACCTAGTTATATATGAAGAATTTAAATATCTAAATACTGGGAAGCCATCCCCTATTTTTGATGGTCCTTATAAAATTATTAGTAAGTTATGAAATTATTATGAATTAGTTATGGAGATTATGAAATCGAGAGACCCAATTACTACACAGGAACTAATACTGAAATAATCCATGTTTCTAAATTACGTTCGTATAACTTTCCTAATAAATTTAAATTAACTCATGAAGAGAAGCAAACTAAAGTAGACAGTAAATTAAGTTAATAAATATTTATTCTAAGCAATATAATAAAACTGAAATGTAATTAGATTTAAATCTATTATAATAATAAGAGTAATTAATAGTATTCTATTTAGCATTACAACTGTATCATTGGCAGTGATATTTACTTCTTAGAAACTTTTATTTAGGAAGCAGAGACTTTTAAGCAGGATAAATTAGGTTAGCTCTAGTAAATTTTATGTTAATGTTGAATTAAATTTCTTACCTCATCTTGAATTACATAAATTATTTTGATACTGTCTAATTAACTAGTACGCTTTAATTTTATAAATATGGTAGGTTATTTATTGAATTATGTAAAGGGTTTTGCTACAATGATTTTGAAGGATGCGTAGAAGTTTTTTTTTTCTTTTTGGTTTAGTATTACAATTTCTTATATAAGCAAAATTTTAATAAGATATTTTCAATGCTATGTAGATTCTTATCCATCCAAAATTATTAAGTGCAAAAATCTAATTTATTATTGTTTTTGTTATTATACTGAAAAATTAAGCATGTTACGAATTGAGATACTTTAATAAAATTTAATAATGTTATGAGATAAGAGTATTTTTTATCAAGAGTATATCATGTCTTGGACTTGTGATTCGACTCAAACTTTGCTGCTTCAAAACAAAAAACACAATATAGCAATCATAACCACAGGTTAAAATCTTCCAACTAAGATAAGTCTGTTTTCTTCAAGTAAACGGTCGTCGCTTAAAAACAGCCCGATCTGGTTATAAGCACAGATCCATACAAACTGACAGAATTTGTAATGGAAGACATCACATATATATTAATCCAACTACTGCATTTTTTATTCTTGCTGAACAATCATTTTGTAGTTTAGCTTTTGCCAAAACTATTAAAAGATGCATTAAAATCCCTTCAGTAGTTCCCAAGAAAAAGTACATCAGTGTAAATTGTTTTACGTGTCTTATTTGCGAAATAATATTATTGTATTTTTTATTTTTATTTCTTGCCTGATGATCAATTTATAGTTTAACTACTGACAAAACTATTTTAACAAATTTTGAAATCTTTCCAGTAGTTCCTGAGAAAAACTTACATTTATGTCAGCTGTTTATCATGTGATTTCACAACAGTTGTCGCCCCCAGTATTGTTATTATTCTAAAGCAGTAGAATGTGTTGCATTTGCATTTCATAAGACCATTCGATTTAAGAAAAAAATAATATTAACATGGAAAGTTGTGTATAGTCTCTTTATTTAAAATGATTTATGTATTTGAGTAAGTGCTGAAGATTAAGTATTGGCAGTTTAACCGTAATGAGGAGAGCATATTGGAAAAACAGTATTTTATCAAAAAAATTAAACCTAATCAATACAATTAAACATAATCATTGCTATATAATTATTCATAACAGAATTTCATACTTTTATCCTTCCTGAAAAAACAATTTTTAACTATGGAAATTAACAGAATAACAAACATACTTTCAGAAAACCCTCATATAAGTTTATTTTATAGTTTAATTTCTATAATATATTGAAGCTAAATATTAAAAAAATATTCTAGACATTTTACTTACCCATCATACGTAGTATAGGGGTAAGTCTTGTAATCGTTTTGAAAATCGAAAAAAAAAATTTTGATGGATGTACACGTTTCAGACACTGGAGATTCAGGAAAACATATTTTTAGAAAAATATTTGCCGTCCGTCTGTCTGTGTGTCTGTAAACGCTCTATCTCCCGAACAAATTGAGATAGAGACTTGAAATTTGGTGTGTACTTTGTATGTAATAATGGGAAGAAGCTTATTGAATTTCACTAACCTTGATTATCCGGAACTATTTTTTCGGACTCTCGAAATATTCATTCTGATAAAAGGTAAATAAAAATTTTCGAAATTGTTTATTTTAAAGAGTGAATATAAAACACAATAAAAATACATAAATTTTGCATAACGAATGAAGTCGATCTGATAATTAAATGCCGATATTTGTAATGATATTTTCGACACTCTTCGATTTTTCATGACCCTGTATTTCATTCAAATTTCAATTCCAAGATGTATTTTAATTGGAAATAAGACGCTTAATCCGACTCTAGTTAATATGATTATCATTTTTGGAGTTATAAAGGTGTTTATTTTACGCAATTCAGTAATAGAGCATTTAAAGTTTATGACGTCATCAAGCCACGATTTTATTCCAATTGCAATGCATTTTATAAATTGTTTACACATGTTTTATTTTCATATTTTATACTATGCATATCCATGATGGGTAAGTATTACGGTGGCCCCCAACGACTAGTTTTTTGTCAAAAATTTTGGTGAACAGGCATTTGAGTAATAACAGTTTATGGTAAAATAGACTGGAGATAATGATTTTAAAAAAATTAAATGTTTTAAAATGTCAAAATAGAATTTGAAGCGACTTGTATATTTACAAGAAATAAACAGATGGGTAGATAAGCATTGATTTTCGCCAAATTATTATTTTCTTTTTTCCTAAGACGTTTCAATTATTCATATATAATTTGTGATCCATATTTACTGTCTCTGTGAATATTTGTTTGAAGATTGTTTAAATGTATTATATAAGATCAGGAACATAGGTGTTTTTAGCCAATTTTAATGTATTTATATTATATCAATTTGATCTTTTTTCTTCGTCATCTTGCGCCCATAGCACCATTATAAATTTTGAATATGTTTTATTTTATTTTCACTTATTAACATATGTAAAAACTTCGATAGTGTTATGAGAGCTTTATATCGAAAAAAAAAGTCAATTTAATACAAATGAAATACATTAAAATTTGTTAACTAAACCTGTGTTACTAAACGTATAACACATTTAAACAAACCTTAAACAAAAACATCCAGAGAAGCAGTAAATATAGACTTGGCGCAGCTTGTCCCTAACGGGACCTTGCGTCATTAAACCCTATACAACCAACCAACCAGTAAATATAGATATTAAATTATATTAAAATAATCAAAACATCTTACATCTATAATCAAACATCTTATATTAAAACAATCAAAACATCTTAGAATTTTTTTTCACCCTGTCGGAAGGGAGAAAATCAGTGTTTAACTACCCATCTCCTTTAAGAGTTTTGAATTTCCCTGCTAATGAATAAATAAATTAGTAAATTTAAATATGACTAAATAAGTTATTTTACAAATTTGTTTGTACTTTATTTCGTATTTTAGTCATTTATAAACAGTAAACTAGCAAATTCTGATACTGAAAATTCGAAATTCAGAATCCCGAATTAAAATCAACATGGTTTTTAATTCGTATTGCAAGAAAAATCTATATTCAAAAATAATTTAAAAAAAAGCGTCATGTATATATTTTAAGAATTTTAAATTGATGTATTGAAAATCCAATAAAGGTTTAAAAGATTAGTTTTAAAGATAATTTATAATTTTTCCTTCTTATATATATATATATATATATATATATATATATATATATATATATAAGTAATTTTTCCCCGAGCTATGATATCTTAATTTCAAATTGTATTGTCAAAAAATCCTCTACAGATAAATTTCATCTAAATTTTCGTTCGGTAAACAAATATTAACTGAAATGTTTTGTACAAAATTTGAGATTTTAAACGAAATATTTCAACTTTAAAAAATGAGATTTAATTATCTAATGTTATACATCAAGTTTAACCAAAACAATTTCATAATTTTATATTTTCATGTGTTAAATATAATATCCTGTTGGGAGCATAAAAAGCTTCCAAAATGTGTGTATCTCACATTTTTTAATGCATGCACATGTGGGCATATATGACAGTGTGCCATTTGCTGTCTACATTTTATAGTTGTGTAGTTAGCTCAGTAAAAATTTAGTTTGCGAATGTGTGCTCTGTCATAATAATTCATTTTATAATTATTTTCTTAATTCTAGAAAAAATTAGCTATGCCTTTATTTCTTTTTCAGGAATGTTACTAATGAATGGCTTGGTCTTCGCTGATACGGACAGTGTAAGTATGATATTGCTACTTGAAACTATCTGAACAAGTTATATAGTAAATTTAAATTTTCTTATCAAAGGAATTTTGTATTTTTATTTATTGCAGAAAATGTTAGTCATTGCAGAATAACAGTGGGACTCCAGTAGAATTTGACTAAAATCTGCAAAGAATAGTATACATGTAGTTTTACATAATTCTGGTCCATTTAATTGTTTGAATATTGATGATTCGTAGAAAAAAAAATATAACAAATCGCTCTTTAAGAAATCCACTCCCCCTAATATATATTTTTATCTAGACTGATATAAAACAGAATATAGCTGCCTTACTTCAAACCCCGAAATCTTCCCAGTGCATTCAATCATGATAACAACAAATGCATATAACTATTTTCCATTGTGCATTAGAAAATTCTTTGAGACTACGCGGATAAAACATGAAAAAGCATTAAACAGTGAACCAAAAGTCTATTTGATTTACTTTAAAATAAAAATATCTATGCTGAAAGTGATTACAGTAAATATAAAGGCTTAAAAAAACCTTTTAATAAACAGGACTACTAGTTTCGTACGCACAAACAGTGACATTCTGAAAATCAGTAACGATAAATGAACTATTTTGAAGAAAAAAAAGAACCTTTGAAATATGTACTTTATAAAACTTGATATGTACTTTTATCAAGTACTTATTTCACTTTTTTTGCGAAAATTGTTTATTTATCACTACTGATATTGAGAATGCCACCGTTTGTGTGTACGAAACCAGTAGGTCTGTTTATTAGAGGTTTTTTAAAGCTTTTATGTTTACTGTAATAACGTTTAGCATATATATTTTAATGATAATACGTGATTTTTTCCGTACATAATTCTATATGATTTACTTTATTTTGAATCTTTTTATTTTAAATCTTATAACTGCAATAACCAAATGATTTAGAAATTTTTTAATGTAATTAGTATAGGGCAAAATAAAACACTGAATATTATTAGAAATTATGAGGAAAGTCTACGCTCAAATATTTCCAAAACTGTTAAATATCGTCTATGTAAAATAATGAATATTTTCCATTTTCCACCTGCAGAAAAATACTAAAAATTTCAAATGCCAAGACTAACGTGTCAACGATTTTTAAAAAATGTGATAAAAAGTAAAGTAAAAGAAATTATTCCATGTGGCACATTACTTCCGAAGGAAATCACCAAAACAAGAGAATAAAAGCAACAAATAAGGTTAAAACGAGCTTCACCTTCCAACAACTAACCAGTATACTTATAAGCTAAACTAAAAATAAGTCATTTGAATTTTATCATTAATTTGAAAAAAAAATCAAATTTGAGTCATAATATTATATATAAGGGAAATATAAAAGAATAGTCGGTAAGTTCATTTTTAATTTATTTTTCTAATTTATAGAAAGTTTATCTTCAGTTATATCTTATCTCGCAAATCACAATTTTATACATAACATATTACCAGACAAAAAACTAACTTGTCAACGATTTGAAAAAGCAAAAGATACGAAGATAAGGAAAAAATATTATTTTATATGCACATTATTTCGGAAGGGAACAAAAATGACAAATAAGATTAAAACGAGCTTTCAAAGGGTGACCTGCGACAACTAACCAGTATACTTATAAGCAAAAGTAAAAAATAATTAATTTGAAGATAGAAAACGTAATAACGTTTTCTATCTTCAAATGAATTATTTTTTACTTTTGCTTATAAGTATACTGGTTAGTTATTAAGCAGAGAAGTATAAAATAATAGTTTTTAGATTCATGGAACCTTTAATTTAATTTTTGTAATTAATACAAAAATAATCTTTAGTGATATCTAATCTCGCCAATCGCACTTTAAAACTGACAAATGCCTGGATATAATGTTGAATGATATATTTTTTTCCGTTTATTTCCTACTATGCAGGTTTTATTTATTCTTATTTCGTTACAGGGATACGGGGAAAAAAAACCTTTGGAAAAAACCATTCCAACCAGTTCTTCTTTCAAGAATTTTAATTCCACAAAAGATTAAACGCTTTTTTTTTTCTTTAGATTTGAAAATACTTTCATAGTTCCCGAGGAAGTCAGACTTGATTGCTGCAACTTTAGAAAAGTTTCCTTGTCTTTTTATAAGCTTCCATTTTATGTCATAACATATGGTGTAAAATGGAAAGTGCAAAAAATGAACGGTCTATTTTTTTGGGGCACGATCATTTCAAAATTACGATTTTTTTTTCATTTAACTTTATGTCAACCATGAAGAAGTTTTATAGGCTTTCACGTAAATGATACATGGTTGGTTCATTTCAATACTGATTGGAATTCCCAGGTATTCTTTTGATCAAAGTGGGGTGTAATTTTTAGATAAATTTTATTTATAAAAAGCACAAAAGGTACATGAACAGAATTTTAAAAATGTACAATCGTGAAAAAAAAGGTTACCCCCAACCCACTAACTTCGCTGCAACTCATACTGTAAAAATGATACAGGTACCAGTTGATTAGGAATAACAACTTACTATTAAATGCTACGCATGGATTGCCGTTTTGAGGTCGTCCACATATTTAATATTTATAAACTTTCTCTTTTCGAATAGTAACACTCACTTTTGACACGGTATTTGAGTTCCTTGGATCAAATCAGTCCAGAACGAAGGTATAGTTTATTTACTTTTTTTTTAAATCTTCATAGAGTTATAAAAAGTGTGTTAGTAGTTTATCCAAAAATTTTGAAAAATAAAATTTTGATCTTATAGGAAAAAGTACCGGGAGCATTCACTTAATAGTCAAAGATAATATTGAGAAATTATAAATATGAAATAAACTCACTTTCTATGAAAGAACGATACCCTTAAGCCGTTGAAAAATTAAATTTATCTGTATCTCGAAAACTAATGATAGGAAAGATCTCTAAAAAAAAACACAGCCATTCTTTGAACTTCAATAATTTTTTATGTAAAAATTGGAGTAGGTTTATAATTCATATTTTTTTAATATGCCTTTATTAACATTTTGAATGTGTTTGAGAATTTAAATAATGCCTCGAATATATTTGAGTTTATTTATTGTATCGCTTAAATAAAATTCAATCGGATGTTTTTTGGGAAGAAATAAATTAAAGGCGGCTCACGGGTAATTAACTCTAGCATCCTCAAACATTTACTTTTTGTAACGCTATGAAGATTTAAGAAATAGCATATCAACTATATTTTTCCGCGCTGATTTGACGCATGTGATAATAGTAGACGTTATTACTAATAATTTGTTACTTGTATCCATTTTATGCGATGATTTGTAGCAAAGTTGGTGTGTGTGTATCAGATGGAGGGGGGGGAGTCTCTTTTTTTCACGACTATCCATCACAGATGTAATTCCAGTTTACTATAATGTTTACTAAAATAAATTATTTATTTGTGCTTTCATGGGGATCAACACTGACATGGTAAGTAATATAATTATATTAATTAATTTTGCTGTTGAAAACATTTTATGAAAATGGTATCTATATTAGTTAACAGTAACTGCACTCGGTAAGTAACCTAATATTTTCTAATTACTATGCTGTTCAGAGCAATCCTACATGTCCCATGTATTTCAGAATGACTGCATATGGTGAGTAACCTAAAATTAACTAATTACTTTGATGTTGAAAGATTTCCCGGATTTATTAGATAAATCAATTAACACTGACTACACTTGGTGAGTAACTAGAGATAATTAATTACTGGTATTGAAAAATAACTGTATAATATTGAAATTATTAACTTATTGCTGATTTTAATAATGCTGCTGAAAATTAACCTAATACTTTTCTTTAAGATAATCCCGAATGTCACATTTATAGCAGTTATCACTGACTGAGCTCCGTGAGTAATCTAAAATTAACTAATTACTTTGTTGTTGAAAGTAATCACGAATGTAGAAGGTTCATCAAATCTGAAACAAAGTGATTCAGTAATCTTACATATTCAAGTTGTGACTATATTTCTCAAGCGTATTGACCACTCCAAGTAACTATGCAAGAAATTTTGTAATTTCTTCTTTAGAGTTGTTGTTGCTACACATACCCGCTGGCCTATCGAAAATCAGGTCCCAAAGGCATAGAGCGAAGGGATACAACTTCCATTTGACAAAGCACCACAAGAAGGAAATTCGGACTTGGCTTCCCCACAGTTTTTATCCTAACGGGAAGGAGGGAATCCCCAGGCTCGGTACCCCTCTCCCACCTACCGACCTCTCTGCGAGAAGATCACACCATGGATTTTACAGGTCGGTCTATGGCATCGACATGGCACTAACAGCTGCATAGCCAGTACACTGAAGTCACCCTCAAAAATAGTGATGGTGCCCGATGCTGTTTAAACTTCGGTTTTCTGGTGGAAACCGATTTTTTCCGCATCGCATGCTGTTGGCATTTCGTTAGCGTTCACGACAATAAAAGCATATTTTTCTTAATGAAAGCACTAGTCTTTTTGGTTGTTCTGGATAATATAGTTAAATGATAAATGTCATCTTGAAATCAAGATGATTTTTTTCCTAACACAGTGCTATTTTTTGAAAAAAAAAAACAAATTCTGCTCAGGATAACTGAAGTTTTTACTTTAGAAAAATAACCAAGAAAATAAAAGCGGGAGAGCAGTACCCGCGATGATTTTTTCGTCTTATTTTCTCATTTTACACTGATTTGGAAAGCCTCTCTCTCCATGCTGATTCATTTGAATCTGATGTTTATGTTTTCACACTATACTAGTATACTACACAAAGTACATTCAGAGTCATTTTATATTTAAACAACGCCATTCTAATATAAATTATTTTGTGTGGCAAGCGTCGATTTTTCTTCATGAATATTTTTGATACAACATGCAGAATAGTTAAGCAAATTAACGTAATCTGTTACGTCTTTATATTTTACGACATACAAAAATTAATATTTTAGCAAAAAATTACTATTACAGACTAATAAAACTACAAACAAAAATATAAAATTCAAAAACCTACTAAAACTTTATTAGTTATCTTTTTGGAAACTGCCTTATATATAGGACGATGGAACAATCTATTACTATAAATTTATACACCGTTTTGCAACTACTCACAAAGGGTGTTGGGTAAGTGATACACCCCGATTTTTTTCATACTTTGGTGGTTTGAAGATCCTACCTAGATATAAAAAAATCCCGTGTACAGTTTGTGATGATATGCATAAACAAAAAGGTTTTAGCTGATAGAATTTGTCCGTATTTTAGAGCTGTTATACGTATACGGTATCATTTTCCACTGAAAAAAATCTTCTCGATTTTGTTGTAATGTGTCACATGATTTTACATTAGTGTTCCTTTATTAACATGTTGTTAATTAATGATATGTCTAAAAGCTTTACGCTATACTGGGTGTACGCTCTTATCAATATCTAATAGCTGATTCCGAAAGCATAAGCCATTATTTTAGAGATATAGTTCCAATTGAAAAATGTTTCAGTTGTTGTTTTAATTATATTAAAAGTCATTTACGTCAAAATAGTTGTTATTGTAAAAGTTACGAAATTAAAATTTTTATACGTCCTGTAAATTATTTTTAGAAAAACTTTCTCCATACTCTAACAAGTACAACAATAAAAGTTCCATTTTTGTACAACCAAACTTACCGAGTTATGATATAGGATAGCATAGAGCCTGGAAATTTTTTTTCTAAATGTAGGACCCATAGATACATAAGACCCGGGATACATAGTTTCCAGGGACCATATAAAAATTAAACTTTCACGACTTTTAAAAAAACTATTATTTTGACGTAATTGGCTTTTAATACGATGAAGATAACATCTAAAACATTTTTGTAATTGGAAATATACTTCTAAATCTAATTATTTAGGAATTAGCAATTGTAGAACAACAATAGTAAACATTCTGTATAGAGTAAAAGAATTTAGAGTTTCGTTAAATAAAAACGAGTTTAATGAAGTAATACTAACATAAGAAAATCTCAAGTGACTCCAGTCGACTTTCCGAACATTTTATAGAATACCGTGGATTCCGATAAAGTTCTGACACAATGGAATCAGCTGGATTCGAACACTGAACCTCCCGTTTCGAAACTGGAGATATTACTTTAGAGCGACTAATCCTTGACTAAGTCGCCGTAATATTAATCACTTGTACTCTGTCACATTTCCTTGGTTATTTTCCCTATAGAATCGATCGAAAATTGTTAAAATACCTAATCCGTCGGCTGATTTATACGAAAATTTTCACCATTTTTGCGACAGTGGTCTGTAACATATTCGCCAAATAGAATCTCAATGAGAAGTACCGTTTGGAAGCTGTTTTATTCACTCACACACACACATACATAACAATACTTCTCTTACACTATGTGCCGAGAAAGTAAAAACGGAAACATGATTTCGGTGAAAAAATGTTCGGCGTAATTATAAAAGCCCTAAGATATTCTAAAAAATCAATCAGCTACAGCTTTTTTGTTTTTGCATATCGGCCCAATTTTCATACGTGATTTTTTATATCTAGGCAGGACCTTCAACCCATTAAAGTATGAAAAAAATATCGGAGTGAATCATTTATCTAACTCCCATTGTCAGCAATAATATATAAGACTTGTCATAATTAAATTTAAAGATAATTTTGTCATTTTCCCGATAATTATTTAACTTAAAACGAAACATAAGTCATGTTACATAAAACAGTAAAAATTAGCAAAATTCAAAACCTAAAAAAATTTTTAAACAGTAAAAACTAGCAAAATTCAAAAACTACAACAAATTTAAATAATTAAAATTTAACTTAAAATTATTAAATTTAAAACTAACTTAAAATTATTAAATTTAAAACTAACATGAATTAATTAAATTAAAAAGAAAATTTAAAATTATTATTATTTAAGTAACACATATCAAACTTAAGATCTATTTTAGTAGCGGAGCAAAAATTTAAATTGTGATATTACTTGTGAGCATTCGAAAAATCTGAGCTGTCCTACATACAGGTAGTAAAATATTTGTTAAAAATTATCAATAAATTTAGATTTAAATAATTGCGTACATTGACCGCTTAGATCAAGGGTCACCAATCATGCGCCCACCGTTCCTATTCATTACACCCATGAACCCTCTATAAAGTATGTTGTTATATGTATAAATACATATTTTGATCTCGTACATAGTAAGCATTGATTTTGAATGAAATAAAGAAAAGGTTCTGTGTTGGTGCAGATTTTGTATGATATTTTCTGTGAAAAAAATATCGAAAGAAACACTTTTAACTGACATTTTTGGGCAATGTTTTATTTTGTGTAGCCTTTGTGGATGTAGCGAAGCTGGGCTACTTTTTAGACCTTGAATTTCTTCAACATACATCTATATCTATTCGCATGTGGCACTGTGTTCTACACACACATAATAAATATGTGGAGGGGAAGCGATGCCTCCAAGAAGAAATTTAAAATGTTCGAAAGCACCCGTGATTCAAAATTTGGTGACCCCTGGCTTAGATACTTTTACAACTTGAAATATATTAGACTAAATACGAAACAATATAAAACATATATAAATGACAAATTTATGCTGAATAATTTTTTAATATAACAAAAAAGATAAAACAGTCCAGAGAATTGTGAAAATGTATATAAAAACAAAAAGGGAAAATTTGGATCTCACTTGCATTCATTCATCTCATGAATAAAAATATGTAAAATGAAAGAAGTACGTACTTGTTTTGTAACGGAATGAGGAACACAGTAATTTGTCAAAAAAGAAAAAAACTGTGTCGCGATTTTTTTAAATATTATTTTATGACTGATATCTTAACAGCTAGCTGTTTTAGCTGTTAACTACCTACT
The DNA here is from genome assembly GCA_963931845.1 of Maratus michaelseni. Lineage (NCBI taxonomy): Eukaryota > Metazoa > Arthropoda > Arachnida > Araneae > Salticidae > Maratus > Maratus michaelseni. The sequence goes on from OZ007586.1 coordinate 350,048,637, forward strand.
ATGTGAACAAACTACTCAATAATTTTCAAGTTGATCGGAAGATATAAATTGAAAAAGGCCTGTTGTGGATAGCTTTGATCACAAATTATATATTCGTAGTTCTTGCGATAACAAATGCAGCATTTATTTTTTGGACGCAACGTTTTTTTTTCAAATATGGTCTAGTTCTTTTTTTTTTTTTAATCTTGTTTCAAGAGACTTATATATTTGCGTAATCAATGGATCTACATTTTTATTAATAAGTGGATTTTCAAACGGTCAAAGCAGATGGACATACTTTTAATGCAAACTGTGAATAGATTATGTACAGTCAGAGAAAAAAAAGTCCTTCCGGCCAGTACCGGGAGAAAAGGTAGCTTTCATAGTTCATGTTTTTAAAAATTCAACTCATTTTACTCAAACACCCGAAGCTAAAATGCTGGGAACCCGATTATAGAAGATTCAATCCCGGTTTTCGTTAAAACTGAATTTGAATGCAAATTTCAGCATGAGAGTTACAGCATTACAAATATCAGATTGTTTCAAAATGTCAGCCAACCTAGAATTTCAAACTACCATATCGCAGCCACTTTTTAAGATAAAAACAAAACAAAAATTGTTCTGGAATCCTTGTATCACGATCTAACATTTAACGGAAACAACTTTTTCAATTTATAATTATTATACATCTTTTTGAATTTTAAAAAAAAATTAAAATTTTAACTTGCTGCCATTTTGAAACAAGATGGCGCATGGAGCTGTCCAACGAACTCGGTCGAGACTTTGGTATGTTCTGTACACATGCTCAGTCACATTCATATCGGTTCATAAATAAGAGAGTTACAGCATGAGATACATCAGATATATATGGATATATATAAATCAACATTTGAATGGAGGGTGGTTTGGGGGTCTGGGGGTCATGATCGATGAAAATATACCAAAATTTTTTTGGACCTGCTTTCCTTCGAACGGCTGCAATAGGTAGCTTTTAGTAATGAAAGCTACCTAAAAGATACACCTGCCTTTATTCGCAGATCGTTTGCGATAAAATCACAACAAATATATCAAAATAACATCTTCTTTCAAAATATGAGTACATGTTTGACAGCGGGGTCGTCTACAAAGTAAAACATGTACCAACTTTGTTTTTTAAGTGGTAGCACCTACTTTCGACAACATATTTGAATTCCTTGGATCAAGACAGTCTGAAAAAATACACTTTTTATTAAATCTTCTTAGAGTTATAAAAGAAAATATATTAGGAGTATATCCACAAATTGAGAAAGAATAATTTAACCACAGAAAAACTTCCAGAATCACGTCAGAAAAATTGTAGATGTATCTATGTAAATGAAAAGAATCTATGTAAATGAAAAGAATCTTTCATCACCCAAATTTTAGTTAAAGGGATCTTTCACATAAATTTTCTGGTTGCTGTTTTCGTTTTCTTATATGTGATTGAATGGTAGCAGAATACAGATGCTTTAGCTTTTCGAAAAGTAAAATTTTGCTATGTCTGAAAAAATAATAATTGGAATGAACAGTAAACTTATGCACCTAAGTTTTTGATAACGCCCATTCTATTTATGTAAAAACTGGTAGATCATAATTCATAATTTTTTAATATGTACTTATTAATATTTTTAATACGAATTTATTAATATCTTTCTTAATTATAATTATGCTTGTGACCAAAAAAATGCCTAGAATATGTTTGGGCCCATTCAATGTATCTCACAAAAAACAAAAATTTTAAATCGGATGACTTTTTGAGAAAATATATATTAAAGTTTATCACGTGAATTTTACATTTGCATCCTCAAATTTTGACCTCTTCTAACTCCACGAAGACTGGATAAAAATACATACACTACGTACTTTTCCAGGCTGATTTTATCTAAGAAACTCAAATGAAATGTCAAAAGTGGGTGTTATTATTTGAAAAATCTAAGTTGTTGTAATTTTTAATATGTAGATGACTCCTATTTCAAAATTTCAACTTATATTCTGAAAGAAGATATTATTTCGAGTCTAAATGACACCTTTGGTGTGATTTTATTGCAAACGGTCTGCGTATAAAGCCAGGTATATCTTTTTTTCTGTCACTGACTGTACGAATAAGATCACTTTAGTAATTAAATAGCCGAAATGGCCACATCAAAGTTTCAATCGCTCCTAGAAATGATACTGTACTAGCAGATGGATAATAAAGTTCTTTACAAATAATACTATAGAAGTATGGCATTAGAGATCACAGAATTAGAAAACATATTGTGAAATAAACAAAAGTTCTCTGATGAGAGTAATTGTTTCTCCCAACTGCTTATCGTTGAAATCTACAGATGTGAAGTCAGATGCTTTATTGGTGTTCAATTTCCCGAATTAATAAGATACAGAGAAATTTTTATAGGCATTCAACAAAACAAAAACTACCGAAAAATGCTAGTGATAGAATCTGAAGAATAAAATAAAAAAGGGTTTAGTGAGATCCGTTAAATATTTAATAAACAACAATTTAGGCGCAATCGATACGAGTGCCCAAACTCTTTGGATCCCCCTCTCCCCGGGTGGTCTGTGTAACAGGTTCAGCATTGACCCTTTTTAAAATTTAAAACCTCAATAATGTCACTTTTTAAAATTTCAATTTCTCAATAGTGATTTTTAAATCGGAATATAGTACTTTTTAAAATTTTAAAAAGAAAGATTTTTAATTGGTACTAAATTTGAACGTAGCATGCTTAACATGGTCGAAGCTACTGCTAGATTGCTAATTTAATTCAAATGTCTTTTTATGTAATGGTTTGCTGTTTAAAAAAATGCCCAGCATTTTAAAGTTATTATAGTTTAATAATTGTCATAATTGTGAAAATTTGTTGAATGTGATCACGTTCAATCAATTATCATGTTTTCTGAAATATGCAAATTGAGCTCGACATCATTGTGTACTTAACAAAAGCCTCACTCTAGACTTTAAAATTGTTAGTCGTCTGAGAATTTTTCTGTGTTGAATTCTGTAAACATATGAGCTTTGTATAACTATTTTTAGCGTTTTTATTATTATTATTTATTGCAAGTGAATGCATTACTCTAAAAAGAAACCGCTCCAGTTTTATCAAGTTTTATAAAGCAATAATGTTTAAATATTTTAAATTTAGTATTTCAATTACAATAGGGTAGCTCTATCTTTAGAATAACATACGATAGGAAGTAATTTTTTACACTAATAGAAAGATCTTTGTTGTTCTGTGAGTATACGATATATAACTCATTCTGAAAACTGTAGCTGACACCTTTTTACAACAAACCTTTCAATTATTTTTATTAAGTTGATGCGAAAGTTCTGTCGTATTTTAATACCTAATTTTAATGCCTTTAATACAGGTAAAATGTTAATACCTGATAATTTTAGCTATCAGTTCAAAGCAAGCAGGTATGATAAAATTATCAGGTATTAAAATTTTACCGGTATTAAAGGTATTAAAATTAGGTATTTTTATATATACCGCTAACCAGGCCCCTACCTGCCGGGAATGAATGCCTAGCTTGACGAGTTAGTACCTGGGCGCAGGAAGATATTCGCCTGATCACAGAATGGCTGTGATCCACCTGACAAGAGCCTTGTTGGTATCTGTGTAGTGGTATCTCTAGGGGTTTGATACAGTTTTCTTTGTTTGAAGGTTCAAGGTTTCTATTTAACTTTATTGAATTGGCAGATTTGAAAAAGCAAAAATTAAAGAAGAGAAAGGAATCGGTCTCATAATTTAGGACCTTGATCAGGTGACGAGATCTTCACCTGACTAGGCACCTCCAGAGGTATAATTTATAGGGAACTTGGAGGACTTTGCACTCACGACGAATTTTACATGCAACAGACGCCATTAGCGTACACGCTTCGTATTTGCTGTCTCAAACCGATGACCAGACCCTTACCTGCCGGGTGTAGTGGCGCTCTACTTGACAGGCACCCAGTCCGTTATGATCACAAGACTTATTTATTACTTTGTGTTTCTTTGTTGAGCGGTTACATATCGAGTCTTAATTCTCGATAGGCAGGACTTAATAGCTTAAGTCCTGCAACTCACATCTACCAGTTGGAAGATTTCCTGGATTTTTGTTGCCTAAATGGTGGTGCTTACTTGTCAACAAAGTGAAATGTTGGAAAGGCGGGTGGGAGTGAAAAAGATGGGGCGCCGTAATTTAACAAATTTTACCAGGGGAATAATTTAGTGGCCGAAACGAGAGAACGAACACATCGTTGCAGAGGGGACGAGTTTCCGCCTTTTTACCGTACCCTACCGGCTGAAAACTGGCTCCGTAGCCTGTCCTATTGGAGCAGGTCCGGTTGCTCGTGCAGGCATGCCTATGTGCACCTAATAAAGAGGCGGTCAATTTAAAGAAAATAGTATATATAAATAAAAAGAAAAGAAAAAAAGGAGGGTGGGGGAGGATTACTTAAAAGAAAAAAAAAAGAAAACTAATAAATGAAAATGTGGGGGACCTGAAAAGGAATGGGGTTAGACATTTTATTACATTGTTAATTATTAGAAATTAGTTGCTATTTCTAAAACTTTGTTAATTACTTACACTACTTGATTTTTTAATTGAATTTAAAAAAATTACATTGACAACCCTATGTTCAATACTGACTAATAATCAATTAATTAAACTAAGTAACTCGTATAATTAAAGAGGGGACATATTGTAGGCGCTAGTTGTACATGTCTAAACTATAACGTTTGAATGACTAGTTATGAATTGTTTGATGGGGGCTGCCTTCTACTAACTTTCGGACTATAAAAGGTGGGGGTGATCTAAGATTTAATGTTATAGTTAAATAGTTAATCCTATCCTAATAATTATTAATCCTAACAATGGTTAATTTATTTATGCTTAAGTTGTCTACGTACTATTTGTATTGGTTGATCTTGGGTGTTTTTATCGTCATTCTTATAGTTTTTTTGTCACTTGTTGTTTTACATATTTGCCACGTCTGTTGGCTCGTCATGTTCATGGTGGATTGTCGCTGTAGTGTTTATCGCCGCTTTTATGGGCTGATTTCACTTTTTGTTTTATTTGTCTCTGTCTGGGTTTTTTGCCACTTCTATGGGCTCACCCCTGTTGTGGGTTGTTTCTGTCTGTTATCATTGGTTGGGTTTTTGTCTCTATCTTGATAAATTGATAACTCTAGCTTGTGCTTGTCACATTTTGAATCTTGGTCTTCTTGCGAGAGTTTCACTGGTTATTATGTCACTATCGTGGGTTTTGTTACATTGTAACTTTTTTAACTTGTGGTTGTCACATTTCTGAATGTTACACACTCATTTTTGTTGGTTTTGTCACTTTAACTCACCCGTGCATTATAGCTGGGGGTTTTCATTTATATTTTTTCCTTCGTGAATACGTTTAATACGATCAGTCCATTACATCCTAATGGCTGTTATCACTGCTTTTGAATTTTGTGCATCTTGGTTGATTTTTTATTTCAGAAACTTGGCGCACTAATGGAGTGGGGCTTGTTCCGTGGCCGTTAGTCCGTCCTATACCTATAAGGATGTATTCACTTGAGGAGACATTATTTTTTTTCCACTATTCACTTTCTTTGGCTCTTTCTTTTCTTCACTTTCTTTATCTAAAATTAGGTATTAAAGTACGACAGAACTTTTGCATCAACCTAATATATCTTAAAAGATTAGAAATCCGGATTTAAAGAGAAACGTTCATAGGCATTTATGAACAGCATCATATCATGGACAACAATTTGTCTTCTACACAGTAAAGGGGATGAAAGAAAATAACACCAAAATCATCTTGTAGTTTGTTTGTCAATTTTTTTTTTTGCTGTAAAAATTTCTACTTTTACAGCTTTTTTTTAATCGTGTAAAGACAATATTCGAAGGTACATTTTGCTGTTAATTTGTGGCAAAATATGATGGCAGCAAAATTACCAACAGATTTTACTGCTTTCTCGTTTTTTTCTTATAGTGTTGCAACATAATTTTTTCGCTATTTATGAGATATAATTTATTAGCTCGCTTAACATTAATTCCAATTCTCTACTAGTGTTATGGATGATTTCATCAACAAAAGCAAACATTCTGATCTCAGATAACCGAGGCAGCAGGCATGTGCTACATACCACTTTAAAGACAAATTTTTAACTTTATTTTCGATTTGTAACAGATTTGCAATTCTTTATAAATTTTGTGTGTGTTACTTTGAAAAATATTATTCCGTTTATTTTATAATGTAATTTTTTAACATTTGTTTGTCAGTTTAAAATTAAGCTTTTAATATAAAAATTAACCTTTTCCTTTTTTACAGATGGAGAGAGCCAAATTGTACATGGATGCATGTGCTAAACAAGAACTTTTTGCTTCGGTTCCACCATTAAACTTTACATGTGACAACAAAATAGCAGGAGGTTACTATGCTGATGTTGATACTGGCTGCCATATATTTCACTTATGTGCACCCAGTAATCTTCAAACACTTACAGATCATCCATTTTGTTGCCATCCTGAACTTGTGTTTGATCAGCGTTTCCTTGTCTGTGATAGACCAGAGAATGTGGATTGTCCCGTTTCTCCTCGTTACTACAGTGACCAATTTGATGGCCCTGTAAAAGCTCTGCAACGTGAAAATGAAGAAAATGAAGCCAGAAATCGTGCAAGGCAGTCAAGGGACAATGATGAAAACAGTGACACTTCAGATTCAGATGAATACCATGTTGATGAGGATCATGACATTTCATCATTGTCAAATCATGAAACTGAAACAAGTTCCCAACAGGCGGAAAATCATGGAAAAGCCGTCACACTGCCACCTGCATTCCGTCAGAGATAATTGCGATATTTTCTAAATTATTTGTTGCTCCTAGGGTCTGATATATTGTTTGACGATAAATAGACACACGATGTTCATAAATGATACACTAGCATGTCAATGTTCTGAGTTTATTTAGAATTGCTTGCTTTAATGTGGTGGAGTTGAATAAGATTTTAATAATTTGGACTAACTTAACTCACCAAGTATTATAAAGATAAGTTGAATTTATATATTATGCTACAAAACAAAATGCTAAATATTGTTTATAAACAGTAATTGATTTACTAAATATGTGGTATCCTAAATATTATTTATGAACAATTCAAACACAGTGAAGACATTTAAAATATCTCTACTTTTTCAGAGTTGAAAATTCATTTTACTTGGAAAAGATTATTTTAAAATATTGCATAAATTCATGTTATTACAGTTTATAACCTCTTGTAAAAGTTTGTGAATTGTATTGTTGAAATTTAGTTTAACTCTCGTACTACCATGGGGTTACCTGTGACCTCACAGGAACTTTACCGTAAAACTGTAAAAAATGTGTATAAGTTTTAAAAAATCTGAAAAAAAAATTGAATTTGTTCATTTTATGCTTAACATTTGATTTCATATAGAAGAAATTAATAAAATGATAAATTTTATTTTTTATTTACAATTTATCCACTGATTACCACTGGGGTCACCTGTGACCCCAATATAAATTTATATATGAGATTACTTATATATTATTAATATAATTTATATATTATTTTACATTAAAACACATTTTTTGTAACAAAATTAATAAATTTAAGGTTTATAATCATTTATTTATAATATTATATTTAACAAAATAAAAATCTTAGTGGGGTCACATATGACCCCAGTGGTATTCAATGAAAGAAAAAACAGTTGGTAGTAGGAGGGTTAGTACATTAAATATTGGCAGAAGTTTTAAACCTCGATTCAGGTTCGATCGACACTTTCAAGTACTGAAAACGTGATCTACACGTACTTGGTATTTTGACGAATTATTTGGTGAAATGTACTTGATACCTTCATTCAATTTGAATGATTCTAGCTGAAATTAACAAATAATTAAATGTTTGTTTTAGATTTTACAATATCTTAAGACCGTAATTTTCTTCATAATTTGCAGTTATATTAATTTTTTGATAGTATTTTAAAGTACAATACTGCTAAATTGTTTTATATAAGACATTTTATATCTATGTTTTGTAAAAATATACCCATTGAAAAAATACAGGTTGGTTCACTTTGATATGTAAAAAGAATAAATTTTCAATTGTAATACCAGTTCTTCAAAATCGCACATAATTAGGGAGAAACCTTTTAATTTACAGTTTTGTGCACGTTTAAACTAAGTTTAAGACACTATCTTTTGAATGAAATTAATTATGTAATGCACTATTGACTTACGCAACTTTAATTTTCTTTCGAAATTGAAATGCATAGTTTCTACAACGTATTTATTTATTTATATATAGAAGTACTTGACAGAAGTTTAAATCTTAATTTTATTATTGTTTCCAACTTTAACAATCACTGACGACTTTTAAAAACTTTAACAATTTGAATGAATCTATACAATCAGCTTATTTTTCTTGTTCGTGTAAATGGAACTTATTTAAGCATTATTTGACTTTATATGATATAGAATTCTAAACATATTAAAGGGTTTCATTTCTAATTTCTAAAATATAAATTCGTTTAGAAACTAAAATAGAATTCAAAAAGAATTTTTTAAAGTGTCCCAGCTTTCCAGTAAAAATTCATTGCATCATAAACTCAGTTTTTGAAATACCATTGTAATTGAAGCCGTTATAATATGTTGATTGTTGGGTACACTTATGGTTATGGATGTTTTAAAAGATGGGAGTTTTGTGTGTTCATTATTATATGTTTGTGAAGTTATATTATTTTATTATTTACATACGTATAGTTATTTCTGATAAATTATTATTTTCTGGATTACTACAGTAAGTATTAACTGTAGTATGTTAGAAAAGTAAAATGGCTGTAACAACTGTGAATGTTTAATTTTCCAATAAGTAATTAATACATCTTAAACTCAGTTATTGACGTACTAGTGTAATTTAAACACGTATACTGTGTTTAAAAACAACGTTTCCTCTTTACTGACTTACGAAGAAAATTTTTATGTTATAACAGTTTGTTTATTCATTTGGATTAATAAACTTATTTTTTATGATGTATGGGTGTTCGAATAATGCAATAAAGTAAAAAGCACAGTAATACTTAAATATAATAAACGACATTTTAAACTGTTTGTTTTTAACTTTTCATGATGAAGAATGTGTTTCAAGTTCCTCATAAAAGAAGAAAAAATATATTAAGTCATAAACTAAACCAGGATTTGACTAAATGGATTGTACAGTTAGGAATTGTGTTTTCTCACATTTTGAAAGTGGATGTATAAGCAGAACAGAACATAAACTGAATTCTGGAATCTGGATGCCAGTTTGAAATTACCAAAAACAGAAAATAGATGATGAAATGTATTTTGGTGCCAAATATATAAATGAATAAATAAAAACTATTAAATAATATCGAATGTCGTTGCTTGCATTTTTTACTGTTCATTTCTTGTATTCTTTAAGTTTAAATAAAATAATATGCACTCAATTGCGTACAAAAAGCAGACACTAAACAAGATATTTTCAATGATAACAGCGATAGATAATTAATAGATATTCAATTAAAATAAAGCAAATGGAACCTGTTTTAATAACATGTGTTATGTGAGGCAAAAATGTTTGATGCGAATCTTCCTGAAAGGACAGTGTTACAATAATTTTACATCTAATGTTGCGAAATAATTAAAAAATAAATAAACATGATGGATATTGAGCATCATGAACTCTTTTACCAGTAAATGACATTTGTGTTATACAGGGTATTTATAAAGTATTTTTATATTTTAAAGAAATAGTTTCTAAATCCAATTTCTTTGCAGGGAATCTGATAGAATACTGAATAAAACATAGCCGGACTTCCCGCGCACATTCATAAAATCAATCCCTAACAGAGTAGCTATTGAAAACTTGATAATTGAAAACTTGAAGTGGTTACGACACACGAGGACTCAGCTGGGAGATCGCTATGCCGCATACTGCTGTTTAGAAAACTGCGTTATTAAAAAAGGGGAAAATGCGGGCCATTGTACCAAAAACAAATTGTGCATAAACTTGAAGTTGTGGAATCTGTAACTCATTAAGCTATGTGTAACGATTTGCAGGAAGCCATAGAGAATGATAAATTAATGCAGAAAATGCTCTTCAGCGATGAAGACGCATTCCACACCAGCGGTCATGTTAGTACGAATTGCAGATTCTGGGAAGAAAAGCAAACAAACATAGTACGGCAATCTCAACGAGAATGATAATACCTTATCTGTTAGGGCTGATTTTCAAAATTGGCTGATACTTTTCTTGAACATGTCTATACGTTAATCTGCGTAAAAAAACACAAACAATGACTATACTTTCTTCTGTTGAAAGCATTCTATTAAGATCACCTGCAAAAAATTGGATTTAGAGCCTATTTCTCAAAAATGTATGGAGATTTTATAAACATCCTGTTTATGTATGTCTGAAGGTTCTTTGAAGTTTACCCAATAAATTCGGAACGAATTTAGAAGAACTCGTTGTACTACATGAGATCATGAACGTTTTTTCGCAATTATACAAGGTGTCCCATAAAGGTTGAAACGTACTTTAATTTTTTACCTATTGGAGATAATTAGTGAACGTAAATTGCAAAAGTGTTCAAGAAAAGAAAGAAAAAGTTCGAAAGTAAGCATATATTAATAAGATAGTCCTGTGATAATGTTACACTATTTAAATTTTTATATTACCCTTCTAGACAAAATTAGTCGGTTAGAAAAAAAAATTCCTTTTGCTGTAAAAGTATTATTACAAAACACTGCATATCTGTATCTTTAAAATTGAATGGGTTATACTTAATTAAAAATTGGCCGTGATGAATGGAAACTATATAAAAAATTAGAAATGTTAATCTGCGAGATATTGCAATAAAAAGGAAACATGGCTCATAAAACATATACAGTTGGCCTTAAACAAAAGAAAATCGATGCTTGTAACAGTATTGCAAGCATCGAGTTTGCAAGCAACAAGTTTACATCGAACTCAAAAATATTTGAATAAGCTTTATTAGAAAAGCTCAGCTATGTATTGAAGATGAGAGAAAAAATGTTTTGTGAATTGCTTTTTTCAATTATATTTTTAGAATTTAAAAGTATATTTGTCTCTTTACATGATATCTTCCTATATAATGTTTTATTTAAATGTATTTATGGTGCATTTTTTTTTCACACATATTAACAAATTTTTATCTAAAGAACGCCATCATCAATTTGAAAATGGTCCCTATTTTCTCTGATGAAATATCCTTTTAAATGTTACTAAAAAGTGGTATAAGTCAGGTTTTTCTTCTTGTTTTGGAGAATTCAGTACAAGTGATTGAAAGCATTCTATCAAGTTCAGTTCTTAGTTCTTTTGAGTTCTTTGTTCAATGTTCAATTCAGTTAATTTTAAAGGCACAGCCATGCTGGTTTTTTTAATTATCTTGTTGTAGCAAAAGGAAAAAAATTCTAATTGACAAATTTTGTTTATGGGATCGTATAATTTTTTTTTATGTAACATTTTGAAAATTAATATGTAGGCTATTTCATTGATATAATCTTATTTTCAACACTTCTGCGTATTACATAGGCTACTTGTCTCAGACAGGTAAAAAAAGAAATAATAAAGCTAGTTTTAATGTTTTGGGGAAATCCTATATGCACGCCATACGGCAGTTTCAACACTCCAATCCGATCGAAAAGACATGAAACTTTAAAAAATGAAATGCTGGAACTAAGCTTGTTTACCTGATTTTTATTTTATAAAATAACTTTTTTTAAGTAATCGCAACCTAAAAATATTGAAAATTATTATCTTGAATAATTTGTTAAAGTTAAACATGACAACTATTTATTTTCTTACTTTTTAATTTTTATTCATAGCTTTATTTTTGTTATACTTTAAACACTGCAATACGCTGTACTGTAGAGTAGACCGGGCTCATTTACGCGGTTTTTTTTTCAATTCATTTTCTAATTTTTATGTTTTAACTTAGGACATTTTAGACATTGGGGTTTTATAAAGCAGTTAATAAAGTCAAAATTTGTGTATTCAGTTTCTGCCCTATTTGTGTTTTTAACCGTAGAAAAAAATTTTAGGCCCAAGTCTTTTGCGTAATCTTGCCCCGGGAACGGGGCGAGTTTACGCATCAAGTGGGGCACGTTTACGCATATTATAAGTGATACCAAGGAGTAAGTGAAATAAATATTTAATCAAATTGAAATGTTTTACTTATAACTTAAAACATTGTTTAAAAAAAATAAATAAAGAGAATTAATTAAAGAACATTTTATAGGCTAAACTGAAAACATAGGGCTTATTGCTAATTATAAACTGAAACTATTTAGTCATTTTCATCATCACTGTTACAGTTTTTACAAACAAAAAATAAAGTATTTCCATTTGCACACTTGTCATGGGACCACCTTTTGCCTCTAAGACATTGAACCCAGTCTTGTCCTATTTTGGATTGGTTGTATGATTTCAAACAATAAATACACACACAGTTTTCATCTTTGTCATCAGATTCATTCACTATTTTATTTTTTCCAGAGTGTACTTAACTTTTGCCTTTTGCAGTTTTTGGTTTCATACTTTTTCCTTTACTGTCTTCTTGTTCTGCTTCCATAGAAACTAGTAAATTTTTACGTAATTTCTTCTTTTTGTTTTGTTGGACCATCATTTTTTTTCTTTTTCGCTTCTAACTTCTCTTGTCTGAGGGCTCCGCCTTTAACCGGGCTATCAGTTAGGATTGTGGACTTCCTCTTTTTCTTCCCTTTCTTGGTGCCAAGCGTTGGTCCTGCCTTTTCAAATGGTCTCAGTTGTTCAGGTGTTGAGTAGTCCCTATGTGACGAAGTGGAAGTCCTACTGGGAGAAATATTTGGAGGATCGATAGGCATATAAGTCTCAGAGACTTCTGCTGCAGTGCCAGAGGCGTTAATAGGCCTATTAGTAGAGGGCAATGTTGGTTCTGGTCTGTCAGTCACGTACGATGGCATGAAATCAGCCTCAGAAAATATCAGTGGGTTTAGCGGTTGAATCCCTGTCACTTTAAATCCAGCCACTATGTTTGCTGGAGTAACTGCTAGGTGTAAGGTTGATGCCAAAATTGAAGGAATGTCATGAATTATCATTTCTGTTACTCAAACATTAAATGATGATTTGCAAAACTAAATAGCCTGAAAATACTAAAAAGGTTTGAGACAGTACGGAGCAAAAAAGCTTCAGAGGCACGTTTACGTAGTAAGAACATGCGTAAAGGTGCCCCGATGTCAATGCGTAAACGTGCCCCGTCGGCATGTTTGGATTTATTTTTAACGTGCAACGAAAATTAATAACATTTCTGTTCATACAAATACGGTTCTCAAAAAAAGATAAAATTCTGTTAATGTTCATATATTTGTTTATCCTTAACTAAGTATTATTAGTTCACAATAAGTTTCAATAAGTTCAAAACAAAATTTACTCACCTTAACACAAAACAGGTTATCCTTTCCGCATGCTAGACCAAAGCTGGACTGACGCTCAAAATCTTGTGAGAATGCCCGCTAGGGAGCAGCATCAATCTGTCATGACTGGTGGCGCGCCAGTTATAACTCGTTTCGGAAAAAGTGCACTGCGTAAACGTGCCCCGGTCTACCCTATACATTAAATATTTTAGTGCTTTTACGTTAAACGAGAATAATTAAGCTAGAGATTTGAATCAAGTACTTTAAAAAGTAAGGGGAAAAAAAGCAATGCTGTCTTTCGTTTATAGGATCACAAATTCTACCCCATAACTTTCACGCAATAAAACGATCATCTTAAATGTAATTTCAACAGCAAACTCTTCAATCATTCAACCCTATTTATAGGTAACGGTCACTTAACCACATTATAAAAATATCTTATTGGTCAGCATAGAGAGAAAATTACGGTTATTTCACCACATTTGTGAAAAATTGCTTAACGATATTTTTTTTTCACTGGTCGACCTAAATATTTATAAATTAAGCTAATTTCTACCATGTTCTAGATGAATAAGGTCTCAGATTTTTTATTTGTTACTAGCTTTATATTGACTTATTAGGTTAAAGAACGTTAATTTTCACTAGTCCAATAATTTAATATTAAAGACAAGAGAACAATTATCTTCATTAAAATTTCAGAAAAAAATTTCACTCAATATCAGCTTTAGAAAAATCATAATCACTCTTGTCGAGGTAGTTTTGACTGTCATTTCTTCAAGCATTGTTTACTGGCTCTTCAAACATTGTTTTCCCCTATACATTGGGAGTCCGGTCTTACCCCAAGAGAATAAAGATTGGAAAGCAAACCACCAGAATGCACCAATTAATGTTAGAAACAATTTCATTGTATGAGATAAATTCTCATTAAATATAATATACACAATAATATAAAAAGTTTCAGTAAATTTAAGTGTGTTCATATTTTAGAATTTTCAAAAATAGCAAACATTAAGATACAGAAAAAAATATAAAAAAATTCTCTAACACAGAAAGTATATAAATGATAGCATGAAAATTTCTTAATGGTCGTTTCTTCTTCTTGCCTAGAGCTATGTTTTTCACCGTTACCCGCTAGAGGGTGGCTCAAATTGGGTCAAATTTGAGATATCCAGTTTCATTTGATGTACTGTTTGACCCTAATTTTCCATACCTTGAAATTGGTGAATAAACAAATAAATGATTAGCTTTAATAGCTACCGAATAATTATTAAATTAGTTCCTAATTAATTGCCTTATGGTTATTCTAGGAAATGAAAAAACAAACGAGGCGGTAAAATGTGTTCTTAATCTACTACACCATCAAACTCCATTTACAGATGTTGAATATCTAAAAAATGTTTTATTCTGAATAATGGTGTAGCGTGATTTCAGTCTTTAAAAGTATTCCGTAGATCGATAGTAATTACCAGGTTTGATTTATATTTAATGCATTCACCTGGAGTTGATAAAAGGATGTAGTATATTATAAATTATTACTTATAAATAGTTCTTTACTGTAATTATTTATTCAAAATTCTAGGTATAGATGTACGAATAAAAAAAACGTACATAAAAGGATTAGGATGCTGCCTAAGAGCATATTCATCTACTATCCTTACATCGTGCGGGATCGTGCAAGGTAGAGAGAAAGCCATCAGACCACATGGTGATTTTGTAATATCCATATTCGAATCACAAAATTCGCGAAAGCGCACATGAAGTGAATGTTGTCATACAAGCTGAAATTAACAATTACCCTTTTAAACAATCAAGAGAATTTGAATTTTAGAGCAGGGCTACCAGAATAACAGTCTTAAAATACAAGGCAGTGCGAATTCATTGGGTGAAAAGTTTTGAGAGCGTTGGAAAGAATTTTTGCTTACATGTAACAGATCTTAACTGCTGGGAGAGTTTTTTTTTTATACCGCTAACCAGGCCCCTACCTGTCCGGCATGAGTGCCTAACTTGACGGGTTAGGACCTGGGAGCGGGGCGGAAATCGCCTGATCACAGCATGGCTGTGATCCACATGACTATAGATTTGTTGACATCGCTGCAGTACTTGCTCTTTTGTGGTTTGCAACAGTTATCTTTGTTTGCCGGTTCAAGGTTTCTATTTAACTTTGTTGATTTGACAGATTTAAAAGGTCTCGTAATTTAGAACCTTGATCAGGGGACAAGACCCTCACCTTACTAGGCACCCCCAGAGGTATAATTCACAGGTAACTTGGAGGGCTTTGCACCCACGACGGATTTTACATGCACCAGGCGCCTTTAGCGTACATAGATTTTCTCATTTGTCTTCTCTGTTGACTTGTCACGCTCATGGTGGATTGTCGCTGTAGTGTTTATCGCCTTTTTTAGGGGGCTGATTTCACTTTTCGTTTTTATTAACTCTTTCCAACCTAGTTGAAAAGTGTTTATGACTTCGGTTTGTCTGCCGTATGGCCGTCTGTCCGTGCTCTAACTCCCGTAAATATGCTCGGATTGCCCTGCAATTTTTATATGTTATTGTCGTTATCTATAGCATGTCCCCTATTTCAACTGAAGTGTGTAGCTCTTATAGTTTTTTACAGGGACACTCAAAAGAATTCCGTTACATTACGGTCTATGGGGAAAAATCATTTGCGGTTTATTTTAATGATGTTACACAATTTCAAACACATTGTAATTGATATATATCACTAAGGTGCATTACAAAAAGCTTAATATGGAATATGGTGTGCATAGCACTTATTGTTACTTTACAGGGACAGTCAAAAGAATTCCGTTACATTACGTCTATGGGGAAAAATCGTTTGCGGTTTAATTAAATAATGTTTCACTATTTTAAACGCATTGAAATTTATATATATCACTAAGGTGCATTACAAGAGGCTTACTACAGAATATTGTGTGTACAGCCGTCATCGTTCATTTACAGGGACACACAAAAGAATTCTCTACTGTCTGTTAACAATAATTCCTGGAAGTGCGTTTTAAGTTGCTGAACGCGATTTTAAATTTAACTCACTTTTTGTCTATTACTTGGTGTGTATAAATTCTGTAGATTAAATACAGGGCAGCACAAAAGTTCGCAAACACATTTCCGTTTTTTGACAGAAACTCCAGAAGGAGAATTTTAAACTGTGCTGCGCGTTTCCTAACTATAAAATTTAGCATCCTATGTAGTATATATATACAAATCTATAGATCATATACAGGGCTGAATAAAAATATTTGGATATTTTTCCGAATATTGTATATGTTGGAAATTCCTGAAATTACGTTTTTAACATGTTATGCGTTTTCCAAATTGTTTACTTAGATGTTATCTTTCAGCTTATTAAACGGTAATGATTTGTAGAATTATTTTGGAAGCGTTGGAAAGTGTTACATAATCTATGCTTGACGCATGATTTTTCGTTCTTGTTTGTCTCTGACAGGGTTTTTTGCCGTTTTTAAGGGGTCACTCCTGTTGTGGGTTGTTTCTGTCTGTTATCATTCGTTGGGTTTTGTCTCTTTCTTGATAAATTGATACCTCTAGTTTGCGCTAGAGCTGGTTGTCACATTTTGAAACTTGGTCTTCTTTCGAGAGTTTCACTGGTTATTATGTCACTATTGTGGGTTTTGTCACATTGTAACTTTTGTTACTGGTGGTTGTCACATTGTAACTTTTGTTACTGGTGGTTGTCCCATTTCTGGATGTTGCACATTCATTTTTGTTGCTTTTGTCACTTTATCTCACCCATGCATTATAGCTGGGGTTTTTTATTTTTTATTTTTTTTCCTTCGTGAATACGCTAAATGCGATCAGTCCATTGAATCCTAATGGCTGTTATCACTGCTTTTGAATTTTGTGCAACTTGTTGATTTGTTGTTTGAGAAACTTGTCGCACTAATGGAGTGGGGATTGTTCCGTTGCCGTTAGTCCGTCATATATCCATGAGGCTGTATTCACTTGATGAGACACTATTTTTTTGTTCCCTATTCACTTTCTTTGGCAGGTGTGCTTTGTGCATTCACCAATTAATTATTTTGTTGTGTTTTGTTCACTTTTTGTTGGTTATTTGACTTCATCAGTTGGTGAAATTCAGTCCGTCACAGATGACTTCCACTTCACTAGTGCTGAAGAAAAAAATTGATTTTTTTGGCGTAGCAAAGAGGTTCCATTGCTCCTTTTTTTTTTCTTTTTTTTTTTTTTAATGATATATTAGAATATATACTTACGAAAGGGATGTCTTTTGAGGGTGAGAAATGCTTTTGAGGAATCTCGCTGCTGGGAAGGTGTATATATTCTGATATGAGATCGTTGTTTTCTACTAACCATCTCATCACTGCTCTTCCTTTTGTTTGTATTTTTGTTGTTCGCTAGCTGGTTGTGCCATATTTTTTGTTGTTCGGTGTGTGATGTGAATCAGATGTAGTGATTGGGTTAGTGAGCAGTCTGTTATATAGTGTTTGGGGGTTCCCAACTCCCCGCATGAGCAGTTTGGTGCGTCTTTGCGCTTAAACCTGTGTAAGTAGTCCGGGAATGCACTGTGACCCGTGTAAATTTGACTTAATAGATTGCAGTTGATAATTCTGCAAGAGTCTACTTTTGGGAAGTATTCATATGTCTTCCTGCCCGTTTCCCCATAATCCCACTCGAACTGTCATTGTTTAATAATGAGTTCTATTAGTTTTCTTTTTAAGTCTGATATCGGTTTTTCTGGATGGTATGGAATTTCTTTAGTTTGGTTTTCTGCAGCCTTTTTTGCTAATTCGTCGGCATCCTCGTTTCCTTGGATGCTCACATTTGCTTTGACCCAGCTAATTTTGAATTTATGGTTTGAGTCTTTTACTGTTTTTTGTATTGTATCAATTAATTTTCCTACATTGAAGGGTTTACTGAGTGATTGGATGGCTGACATGCAGTCCTAGCTAATGCTGTATTCCTTCCTTGTGCTATTTCCCCACTGCTGGGAGAGTTTATGATCCAACGAGGAAGTTATACTCAAAAACTAAGCAGACAGAAGACTTATTCACTTCAAATAGAGGCGTCTTAAATTCAGACACATATGTGTCTGCAAAAGCAATTCAGACAATTAAATGTCTGAATGTAAAATTTCAGATATCATAGATGTCTCAATTTAAGACACATAAGTGTCTTACTATGATCAGGGTATAAAATAACTGAGAAACATGCCTGAATAATTATGATATGTCTGAAATTCAGACATTTATAAAATCAGACACTTAAATGTCTAAATTTGATTAAAGGCCTGTAATCAGACGCGGCAGGGTGGGCTGAGTCCCTAATAGCAATTTCTTGAGTCCCCTCTAGATTTCATAATCTTTCAATACGAATAACAACATTTATTACATTTAAGAATTTTAATATTTTATAATAAAAAGTTTTATGACAGTGAAGACTTGCTTTCTACTTCTGTCTATATTCATATATCCTTAAAACAGAAGGGACAAAGACAAGCTGTAAATCAGCCCTATTTCAAAGCACCCCCCCCCCTTCGACTTTGCCCACTGGTTACGACACTGATTTTATATAATGGTATATGCGCGATGACTGTGATGGATTCGTGCCACTGTATGTATATGCCAGCAATATCAGATAATGTTTCCGAAATATATATGCAAAAGATAATAGATGGCAGCATGTATTATTAGACTTCAACGGGATATAAAGAAATAAACAAATAATTTTTATGAAGTAATTAGAAGAATTATTATAAGAAGTAAGGTAAATTATGATTTTTGTGTCAGGGCTCCATACGCAAACAATCTTTAACATAAAAGTGATGTAAAATTTAACAATTAAGAATTATTAAATATTCAAAAGTAGGTTTATAACAATATTTCTAAAAATAAAGAAATTAAACCTTTTTTCTGTCAGGAGGCTCTGCCCTCCTGAATCCCCATTTAAGCTAAAATAAAAACACATAACTTTAAAAAGAAAATATAAATTAAAATTGTCCTTTAAGATGGGTTCAGGAACTTCATAGAGGGAATCACTGACAAAAAATGCGTATTTACTTCTTCTGTTACCGTGTAAATCATTCTGCAGTCACTTGGAAGATTAAATTTGATATTTGTAATAATCATATTTAAATTTGAAAACTGCCTTGAACCATCAGTTTGTGATAGTTTTTTAACACATAAACATTAAAAAAATATGTACAATTCATATCTCCTCCCCCCACATGAATAATAACGTCTTACAATCTTAGCCATCATTTCAAATTGACCAAATCTCCTCAAAATATTCTTCAAAATTTCCAATTTTCTCAGCAACAAATGAATCAAACTATGTTCTAACCATTTGTTAAGCAAAGAAAATTTCCCTAGTAAATTATATTAATCAAATTACATTCTAAATATCCATTAACAATAGAAAACTCTAGTAATAAATTAACCTCATTAATTAAAAGAACTAAGTATTATGACAGCACCAATAAATTATCATCTTTCCTATAAAAATATCAACATGCAGCCGACTTATTTCCAATATTACTTCCATTTAAAAGCACTCACTCGCAAGTCTTAATAGCTCAATCGGTAAGGCTCTGAGCTCGTAACCACAAGGTCCCAGGATCGAGTCTCGAGTGGGAAGGAAGGGAATCCTTCCGTACTCAAAAATAAAGGTGATTACATTACATAGATGGCAACACTTCACTTTTTTGAAATTTTCTTGTAGCTGTTTGCCCGGGTAAAAAAAATGACGATATTTCAGACATTTCAAGTGTCTTAAATTCAGTCGCAAACAAGCGTCTGAAAAATTAAGACACATAAAAGAGTCTATTTTTTTAACCATCCTTTTCAGACACTTAAGTGTCTGAATGTCAGACATTTCAGTTTACAGTATTAGACCGGGAGGCGGCAGCACAGACAACCACCTCATCGAGTTCACGGCTGAAATTCTAGAATTAGTTAAAACTCGATTCGCATATTAAAATGCAATCGGTCTGCCAAGTCATATCTTGGTGGAAAACACCTTAAAATCCGATTTTAGCGGCTGACTCGTAGGTTTACCATTGTGTTTTCCAGCACCCAGTTCTCCATGTTTTCATACTTTTGTGTGCAGGAAAACACAATGGTAAACCTACGAGTCAACCACTATAATCGGGTTTTCACGTGTTTTCCACCAAGATATGACTTGGCAGACCGATTGCGTTTTAATATGCGAATTGAGTTTTAACTAATTCTGGAATTTCAGCCGTGAACTCGATGAGGTGGTTGTCTGCGCTGTCGCCTCCCGGTCTATATTTCTAACGAACGCCGGACGGAGGAGAATAAAATACAGACCGAATACAAAGTCAATCTTTATCTCTTTTTTGTTTTACATCCAATGAAGATGATTAATAATATAAATGTATTTTATGTGAATACAGAATTGAAATAAAGTTTATGATAAAATAAATAATTAATTAAAATTGAGTTTTAATTGCAATTTATAGAAATGCGTTAGTTCAAGAGATCCATATCACATATATCTCCCCTTAAACAGTCGAAAAAACATAATTAGATGAAGGTGGAAGAGGGATAATGTTCATATGCTCTAACGGCTACATCACTTCAAGCACATACATGTAAACGAAAATATGCATGAGAAAGAAAGAAATCAAACAATTATTGAAGATCCTTATTAGGCATCCATCCAAAAATAAAGTATGTAATGGTATAATTATATTTCTTTCATAAATTCTGTCATACTCTGATGACATCATATTGTGTTTCTTCGTAAAACAACTCCATCAATTGTAATAAAATAAACAACCTCATTGCGGTAACTTGTGTACATAGACATAGTCGAAAATCCCGGTCGTTGCGGTTTGTCAGACCACCCTCATGCAGACAGGTTCTCAGTTGAAGCTGGTTTACTGCGTTTCATGGGAGAAGGCACCTCGTAGGCCAATAACTGTGCCCAGTTTTATGCCGGGGGGTGACTCAGGGTAAAGGCTAACTAATGTGATAGGACCACATCCACTATTATCTGGAGCTAGGCAGAGACAAGGATGTACTCTTAAAGCAAGAGCCGTTGGGAGGCTTCAATGTGCGACTAGTCTGACAGCGAGACGACATGTGGCAATACTCGGTTCAGACATATGGCGGTGGAGCAAAGATGGTAGCTACCTGGGACACTGCTTTTGGTACACGTACACAATGCTACGTGACTTACGACCACCCCGGAGCGGCGTCTCCATTTCGTAGGATTCCCTGGGGGCCAAGTTAAGTCTCGGTCGTCGGACGAGAATACGAATGAGAGTCTGTAGATCGTCTGATGGCGTTCCAGACAAGCGATGCGACGTGACGTGAGCCCAGGGTGGGTGTCTTGGAGCATGCTAGCCGATCCCTCGGCAATTCTTGTGGCAAGAGCGGTCGAGCGTCATCCTTAATGGTGGTCGACTGGGAAGTTCCGGGAAAGTGGTCTGCAGAGGCTTAGCCACAGTGTAGAGTCCTTAACCTGTTGGGTTGTTCCCGAACCGAACCTACAAATTCCATTTGAAGTCAACACGTAACGGACCCAAATCCGACAAAAACATTTCATCGACCCGAACCCGAAATACTTGAAACCGCAACCCGAACCGCATCCGAAATGAAAGGAAACTAAACCTTTTTTAATTCAATTATAAAAATTAACCTACAACTATATCTCTAATTGCAATTTTAGCTTTTATATAAAAAATGTACCCATTATATTCTTTAATATTCAAATATAGTAAAACCTCTGAATAATTCACTCTAGAATAATTCTTGCGGGTCAGATTTAGCTTTTTTGCAAGTCGCGTTGTTGGGATTTTCACAAAAAGTTTGAGCATAAGTATGTTTAAGATGAAAATAAATACATATTTTAATATAAATGAGTATATATTCAATTTACTGCATGAGAAATAAAATGTATATAAGAAATATGATCATAGATAATTCTTTCTTCACGGTACAGTTAAGAACCATTTTTTCTTCTCTAAGAATATGAAATCGTTTCATATTCTTAGACCCATTCACGACCATCATTTCGTTTTTGATACACACAAAAACGCATGTATCGTATATCGAATTTGTGATAGTTTATACACACATACGCAATACACATGTTACGCGTGTGTAGATTGGGAGGTGTCTACTATTCAGAGGTAAAAGTGTACAATTATATAAGTGTTAGCGATTTAAAAAGTGTTCTCTAAATACAGGTGCCCGTTTTCGGGAGTAAAAATATTTTGGACATTCTTTTGAAAAATCGGGTCAACCCGAACCCGACCCGCAAGATTCAAAACAAAACCGAACACGAAATAGACCCCGAACAGACCCGAGCACGAAACAATTAAAGTCAACCCGAATCGAATCCTGGCCCGCAGCAAAAAATTGAATTCAACCCGACCCAAACCCGACCGCATCGAAAAAATATAGTGCCAACCCGAACCGACTCGAACCGCGGGTCGAATGCGAGTAAAAGTGGATAACCGGACCTGATGCAGGACTCTAGTACAGGGTGGCATGCTGATGTGTATTATTTCTCTGTTCAGTGTTATGAAGTTACCGTAACTTTCCGGGTTCACGAGCAGAACCTCCTTTTCTTATCCATTGCCAAAAGTCTAGTCACTACCTCTCATAGGCTTTGATATCCGGAGGCTTTGGTAAAGCAAAAGCATGTGGGTGAACCTCTTGATTAAGTCTCGAGCCCGGCAGCCCTGTGGGTGTACAATTAATCGAGACCCTCGTGGGATCCGATGTGTGACCCCGAACGGAGCAGTTCGTACTCTCTAGCTGTTGGGACTGACTGTTGTGACGACCAGGCGTCATGTATGTTTGAGGATAAGAGGGAGTGACGCACATTAGGTGGTGCTCTTCCTTGGCCGGTATCAGGTGTCATGGCGGCATCACGTTGGCCATGTCATTCCCGTCTGACATGTTGCGCATAAGTGCTCCTCAGAGCTTAAACTGGCGAAGCTGCTGATCGTAAGATCTGTTCATTTTATCTTGTCTTAGTCGGGCGTTGACTTGTATCAAATTATGCACATAGAGATAAAAACATTAGGCTTAAGTTCAAAGGTCAATTGTCCACTGGCATTAAATTTCAACATGTTTATGTCATAATAAACATTAAATATGAGTATTGATGAATACTATAATAATAATGTAGTACTCGAGTAATATAATGTAAATAAAAAAATATATATAATATAGAGGTAAACAAAGTATAGTGTAAATAGGCAAGGATTATGTATTAATGCCCATAATAATGAATGAAAGTATATTTTGCTAGTTATGCCTTTATTTTTTTGTGACACGCAACATGAATCTTGAAACAAAGTCATATTAGAGATGAGGATTCAAGAAATGTTTGAACTTCAGGATGTGAAAAATTATGTGAAACACTGCCCTAAGTCTTCCAATTCCATAATGCAGCAAAGTATTATATGTTAAAATGTATTTATTAAAGGAAAACTAAAAAAAATCATTACTTTTGACATAAAAGTGAAATCTGATATTCAGAGGAAACTGTCAATTGCATTGACATATAAGGATGTATTGTTATGTAAAATAAGAAAAAATATTCACATAAAATATTCGGTATAACCTACAAAAAAATCATTGATTGGGAAATAATGACTTGCGATTAGAGAACACTGAACATGTATATAGAAAGCGGAAAAGGGCAGGATACCTATGAAAAATGCATGAGAAATCAATATTTAAAGTCATATAAAACTAAGCAAGACTACTTCCGGTCCCAGGTTCACATAACCTTTATGCATATGCACCAGGCGGACATAATTTACCCAGGATACCACACAGGCCCATGCTTCCGGCCGAGGAAGAGCGCTGGCCAGTGCACGTCATTACCCCTTGACACCCACAAATTGACGACTGGTCGCTACGACAGTAGTACCCATGCACTAAAGAATAATTATCGCATTGCTCGGGTTTCACGTGCCCGATTCCCCTAGAGGCTTCGGGTAATCCGGATACCCACAAGAGTTACCGTTCCCTAGGAAATAATTTCTCGGAGACGCAATTGCTTTACCAACGCCTTCGGACATGAAAAATCTACAAAGATAATCACTAGCCCGTCAGCTATGAATTGAGTCATAAGCGCTACTTGCAGGCCCTAGGCTGCAGTAACTTCCTCCCTGGACGAATAGACACGTCTCTTCTTAGTCCAGGGTCGGACTATCCGGGCCCGAGACTACGAACTTCAACACACCTTACCTACCGGCAACTTGATCCCTGAACACCGAGGCGCTCCCAATCTTACAATGTGGTCGGTACCAAGGAGAATAATAGACACCACTAGCTATCCCGGAGGACCGTGGAAACCTTCCTCCCGAGCGCCATATTAAATCCCCACTGGGGAGTTAGTAGTTTGAAAGTTAATTTCGAGAAACTCCTGCTCATCCACCGTCGGGTGCAGAAAGCTCCGAACTGCGCATAGACACGCTGGATTGGTTCTCGTTCTCGACCCGGGGTTCAACTGTGGTCTAGATGCCGTCATTTTAACTGAAGAGCCTCTGGCCCTGTTCCTCTTGATCGTCCTATAGGGGAGAACGGATCATCCCCTTACCAGAGCAGTAATACCCGTCATCTTTCCACTACGGTGGCTACGATGGACGTGAACTACCTTCTCGTTATTGCCCTCCCACCCCCTTATCTCCCTCTCTCGACCGAAGCCTCGAGTGTGGGACACAACTACTTCAGCTGCAGAGGGATCGCAGAGGTTGAGCTAGTTCATAAGGGATATTGTCGATGGCCCGCTTCTCATGCTTCTGTCTACGCTCCACCGTCTACCAGTACAAATGTTACGTCAAGCGCCGCCTCACACACTAACCAGACGACACTATGGAGCCGCAAGCAGTCCTTGCTTTTCATAGTCCATCCTCGACTCTGTCTCGCCACAGATAATCGTGGATGGAATCCTATAACATTAGCTTGACTTTGCCGCTTATGTCACCTTCCCAAATTAAGCCGGACATAAGGGTGTGAGGTGCCTTACACCACGGACGGCGTCGTCGCGTCCGCTGTCAGCCAACAAAGCTCATCAGGCCAAGAACCGGATGGAATGGGTATTGGCACGGAAAACCAAGACCGGTGTGTATGTATGTATATCTGTATCTTATATACTTCTAAACTATGTCAACAAATGATGAACATTTACCAAGATAGCGAATTATATATTATTTAACTCTAATTTAACATTAACGAATTTAAAATGAACGAATTTACCTGAATTTAAAATTAACGAAAGGTTACAACTCAGTCTTTGATGATAAAATATTGACAATAAGAAGTGTGTAAAAATTGACTGGTATTATTGACTGTACCTTTAATGATGTGGGAAATATTGACTGGTGTGTGAATAACATTAACTGGTATGTATTTTTAAATTGTGAACAAATGCGAAAATACCTTGAACAAATGAGAAAAGGTTGGGCATTGAATAAAAATGACAAGAGGTGTAAAAAGTGTGTTAACTTTGCCAAAATATGTTTATAATTTGTAAAATGATAAAATTTGAAATAAAGAAGTAGTAAGCGCATTAGGTACAGTGACAAGACAGATAGTATGTGTGTAAATATACATTGACTGTAAGAATTTTGACTGGTAGTGTATGTGGTGAGACTTCTGCAGATCATGTGTATCCCAATGAAACTAAAGAAATGTGCATTCTAAACTGTTTTCATAGGGTGTCAGTAACTCATGTATGAGATGTATCTATATTTGACGTGTATAAATGACATTTATATGACATGTATAAATATTGACAAGAGATGTATAGATATTTAATGCTTCGTTGTAGCATGTCAATGACAATACCATAAAAACAAATGTATGCGAAATAAAATAATTAGTTAATAAAAGTTAATAAGGACAAATGTAAAATGCAAAAGCTTTTTTATACAGCACCTGAAAAATGAAAAGGTTTATAGTCCTTAAATAAATGTCAGAAATAAGAAAACAATATACTGAAAATTTTCTGTGGTATGACTTTAAATGACCCCTGAATATAATTTCCAACCAATTGTACATTAATTATAGATCAAGGATAAATCTCTAGAATGTGAAATTAAACATTTTTAACTGTTGATCTTTTTTAATCTTATATATGAGAGATACAGAAACAATGAGTGAAAATATTGTAACGGAAAAAAAATCGGAAACCTCGAAAAATATTTAAAAATAGTAAATATCTTGTTCACATTCGAATGAGAACTATTCTATAAAATATTAATTAGTATCAGGCCAAGAAATGACAAAAAGGCATAAAAAAATCTCATATATGTAGAAAAGAAAGGGGGGGTGTACACTATAAACAAAGTCTATATGTCAAAGCAGTTATGTAAAAAGAAGAAAATTGAGTAACATAACATGCAATAATGGATTATGCAAAAAAAAACTTTGTGTGCTTTGATAATTGAGTTGCTTTGTAATACATTGTAGCGAAATTCAAAGACAGTATGTAAAGTTGCGAAAAATTTATCAAACGAAATATTCAGCAAAACTCGATAGAAGTAAAACTTTGTTAGGAAATATAAACTTTTTCAGGGAATGTACATAAGAGAATGTATATCTGTATGTATATGTATATACTTCTAAACTATGCCAGCAAATGATGAACATTTACCAAGTTAGCGAATTATATATTAAAAAGTAAGCTTTAAGAAAAAGGAATGTAATTATATGTGTAATCATATTTAAATCAAACATTTTAAAAGGAATACCTTGTGTAAAGAACAATGTGCGTAACGAAACCAATTGGATACAAGAGATTAACAGGAGCGTATGTATACCGTGAGAAAGATACCCTAAGACACCGTGAGGAACCATGAGTATATGTAACACTGCGTAGCCCGCTGAACATAAACTTCGTGACAAAAAGGACATGTCAAAAGATAATTCTCAGAGGAGTGTCAATATTATGTTTCACAATTATTATCATACATGATAACCTGTGGTTGTCACTCAAACTTGTAAAAGCAAGCAAGAAAATAAAATAAGTGCAACTACATATGTTAAAAAAATCAAACAAAATTAAAAATGTTTGCAAAAGCCATTAAAACATATATCATTGTAAACACTCTCTGTAATCTTAAATAAACAATACTAAGAATATATATATATATATATATATATATATAAAAAACCATACATATAGCCATTATTAAAATATTGAAAAGAAACAGAAGTTATGTGAAAAAGTGCAACACCTTACTGAACTGGTCTGGCGTCAGCGTCATGATAAAATTAAACCAAATATAAAAGTATGTATCCCGTCATCAAGATATTCCTGCAGTAATAACGAAAAGAAGTAAAACACTCCAACAATAACTTTTAACTAATAAAAAGTAAAATTTTGCAAAAACTGGAAAAGTTTTAAAGAATATGAAAAAAAAAACGCCAATGTAAAGAGGTTGTGTTCAAAGAAAATGTACCAAAAATAATGAAAAGGAAGAATGTTTGAATGTTTTCAACGTTAAGAAGAAGTAACCAAAAAGTATACCAAAATTAAAGTATATGTTGTCAAAAGAAAAAATTAAAAAATAACAAAAAATAAATACATATTCTTACAAAGTTATGACCTCTCAGATTGGAAATAATAGGAAAATGCAACAAGATTTGATAAACCAGCTACAACAAATAAGAAGTCATGATTTTTGTTCCTTAGAAAAATAGTAACATTATGATGACTAACATGAGTTGAAATATGTGTAGAGTGATACGATTTTTAGAACATTTAAAATAAGAGAGAAGAAAAACTTAATAATTATGTCTGTATTATAAAGGTAAATGAAATCAACTTTTGTCCAAAATGTGAAATATTATACAATTTCTATGACAGTTTCAATTCAGTAAGAATGCATCCAAATGTAAGTATGATTTTTTTCAACAGCTACCGCGCCCGTCCCAAAAATAAAACATAATTCGTTATCACAACACCACCTTCAGGCCGATTTTCTTCAAAATTTTATACAAACCACATTACATCTCAAATAAAATTTTGTCGAAAAATATTCATAAATTCTTCACTTAAACTTCAAAAATCGAGAAAGTCGCACAAAAAGCGCAATCGTAGGGACCCCTCGCTCAACCAGCTGGACGATGTCATCGGTAATGCGTTTTGGTGTTCCAGACCGTGCATCATCGGCTAAGGAAACCCGTCCTTCCCTGAAGGGCTTGTGCCACGCCTTGACCCTTGCAAGGGACATGCAGTGTTCACCGTACACTTGTGACATTCTTCGACGAATGTCCGTTTCCCTTACTCCTTCCGCTGTCAGAAAACGAACAACACCTCTTTGCTCTTCTTTTGACGCCTCCATTTCACTATTTACAACACGAATGAGCGTTGGACGACTGATGCAAGCTTCTGCTAGCTTTGTAGTCACGTGACTTGCACTCGTGACCATCTAGCGGCGGGCATGTGGACTTCCGCGCTCTTGTCGGAAACCCTCTTTGTTATTCACGCAACGATATTACCATTCTGTCACCGGTTTGCACATTCCATACTCCGACTCGTTTCTTTTTTAACGTCCCTTATACAATCAGGAAAAATTAAAAATGGCTATCATAGCGCCCCCTTCCGGCGGAATATCCTCAAATTCAACTGCGACCTGTTGGCCATAGCCTAAAACATATATATGAAATATTGTGCAATTCTACGTATTACTTCATACACTTTACCATGATACAATCAGGAAAATAGTACAAAAATGGCTATCATAGCGCCCCCTTTCGGCGGAATATCCTCAAATTCAACTGGGACCTGCTGGTCATAGCCAAAAGAATATATATGAACTTTAGTTCAATTCTATGCATAACTTCATACGCTTTTCGGTGATACAAAGAAGATACATACACACACACACACACACAAACACACGCACACACGCACACACGGACAGACAGACAGACATTTTGTAAAAACTTGTTTTTTGAGATATTTGATACCTAAAACGTGTAAATACGTCGAAAACTGGAAGTCGAAAGAAATTTCTATTACAATACTTTCTTCTATTATAGATAGAAGAAAGTAAAAACAATAAAATATAACAAACCTCTAAATTGAGAAAATTTCTAATTATAACTATAGGAGTGTAAATTGTAATGATTGCTTTTATTATTATGACTCAGATAATTCAATTATGAATAGTGCATTACTAATTATACTATCTTAATTTTAACACAATTATTTTAATTGGTAAATAAATTATACGACTTCTAATTTTCCAACTGAGTGAAAAAGTATTTGCTCTGCTGAACTGATTCAGATGTCATAATTAATAAGGTTCACTGGGTGGGAAAGGTCCGCCAGATTTGTCCAAGATAGCTCAGTTGATAGAGCATTGGCAGTTTACACCAAGGAAGCGTGGTTCGAATCCTGGCCTAGACACCTTTTTCACTCAGTTGGAAAATTACAACTCGCGTTCCTAATTATGTCATAATTATATAACATCTGGTTCCAAGGGTAGAATACTATGTACATCAAGAAGAAGGCAATGGAAATGTGTGTTCTTATATTCACCGCAAATACTCATCTATATGTAATTCTTTTGAAAATAAGGCTTCTTATTTTTTTAAATAATTACAAACAGACAGTATTATGAGTTATTATTTACTTGGAAAAAGGAAATGCTTTGGCTGTAAATTTAAGTGATTTAAAACATTTTTTAAATGAAAGCAAAATTTAAAACGAAAAAAAAAGGAAAATATAGCTGTCAATTTATAATTCTTCAAAAGAGATCTGCAATAAAAATACACAAAATATGCATTCATTGAGTAATGAGTGAAATGCTAAAAATTTGAAAAACATAAAAATACAAAAGAATGCGATTAATTAAATACATATTCTGTGTTGAAATCTTTTTCAATAGATTACTTTGAACTTTGTGAAGAATATGAAAAATATTCCAGCAAAAGATTGCACAGTAAATAAGTATTTTAGTAACATGAAATTATTAACTGAAAATATTATTTCATCATGCTATCGTTAGAATTTGTGGTTTTAGTTCTTAAATAGCCCATTAATGATTGTATCATGATATATTGGCAAGCAATCCAATGTTATCTAAATGTTATTATTCAAAGAAAGTAGATATGCGCATGAGAAAACTGAAATGCATAAACAAAAATATTTCAAAAATTACTTTACATATGAATTTAGAAAAAAATATATATTTGCAATCAAAATAAAGATTTAATTATAATTGTATACAAAATGCATTTAATATTTTTCTCATACTCACATTTCAAACCCGTAGCGTTTATATATATATATATATGTTGTTCATGTAGTGTTCATCCCTCACTGCAACAGATGGAACTGTATCAATATTTCACGTTTATTATCATAATTATAGTACTCCTTTTCTTTTGAGTCATTCAACTACTTTCATTTAACTTTAAACAGTATTATCGCAATTAGTACGAAAAATGAGCAGTAAATTTTATATTGTGCGTAATTCAAGGAGACACCAAAAATGATAAATGATGAATGTATTAGATGATTTTTCATGATTGTAGAGATCATTTCACTTCTCTAAAAATTTCTGAAGAAACACAAATATTAGCGTCCAGGAGTAGAAGTCGAAGAAATAAAACACAAAAATGAAAACACGACGTCGATGTACTGTGAGCCTGCAGAGTTATCGTTTAACTAATTTTAAAATTTCGAAATTGGAAACATTGAACATATTATAATGGCACAAAACAAAACTGGATCTGTGCAGTTTTCACAATTTTCTTTTTAATTTCTTGATTAAGCAAATAATAGCGCCCCAAGGAGTCGAAATAAGAAGCACTATATCGACGATAGTAGAGCAGCTGTTACATGTATACGAGGAAAACTTGGAGCAAGAGATAGCCCGATGGAACTTCTTAGGCCTATATGGATGGAAGAGGGTCTAGCGGGCGGGAGTGGTGACAGGCGAAAAACGTGATATATATTTATTTTATTTATTTATTTATTTTTTGATCAAAATAATTATCGGCGTCAAGCATGAATCGGCAGGAGTATCGAAATCCAGAATCCGTAAATAAATATGGAAAATAAAAACAGTTAGGGATCTAACAGGTGTGTAGCAATCCAAAATCCGTAAAAGTAACAGGCAGGCACCATCTTGTGAAGTTAAAGAAAATTCAGAAAATACCCTGTAAAGGCACCAAAGTTTGTAGCGTGATTTAAGTTTTTAAATACACCCTCGTGGCATCTGGGTGGATGACCGTAAGGTTAAGTTCTCCAAACAAATCAAGTACCTAGGTGTTGTTTTTGACTGGGATTACAGTTGGATTCCTCACTTGGACCTCATCCAAGAGAAAGCAACCAACATCCAGTCTAAGTTGAGTAGGATAGCTACAGCTACCTGGGGCGTCAATCCCGAGGTCCAAAAGGTAGTCTATTTGGTGGTAGCAGAGCGTATAGTCTTGTACGCGGCACCTATTTGGTACTCTGACAAAGTGGCCCTTCGCAGGAGATTTTTGAGCATTCAGCGTGGTATTGAAAATTTAAATGTGTTACCTGTTATGTGCCCCCAAGTGCTACAGCACGGTGTCAATCGATTCGTTGAATGTCTTGTCTGGGGTTTTACCCCTTGACCTCCGTGCAAAAATCGATCGTAACTTCGAGGCCCTCACTCGGTGAGATGAGAGCATTGATGGTACAGATCTCAGGCCAGATTTGGTAGAGATTTTGAAGGATTCTCCTCGCCGTGACGAGCTCTGGAGAATTCCGTGGATTTCGGACCTCATCCGTACGTATGCGTATACGTATTACACTCATGGCTCTAGACTCGAGGATGCAAGGGTGGGTTGTGCCTTCTTCCTCGCCACCAAGGATGGCGTCATTGGGGAGGGTAAGTTCCGTCTTTCCGGTGGGGCGACTGTTTTCGCAGACGAGGTCCATGCGATCAAGGAGGTGATCGCCGATGCCCTGTGGAGAGGTCTCGGCAAACTCGACATTTTTCAGATTCGAGATCGGCACTTCAGGCGCTTAACTCTCTAGTGCTACGTCGCAGAGCAGTTGCCGTGATCAGAGACCTGTTTAGATGTAGTGGTGTCACCACCCATATGCACTGGATCAAAGCCGACGTTGGTTACGCCTACAACGAGCGCACAGACGCATTGGCTAAGGGTGCTGCAAATCGTCCCTCGGTCGATAAGCAGATTCTTCCCTCCGGCATCAGGTCAAGTCACACGCTGACAGCATGGCAGTGCAGGTGGGACCAGTCGGGTGATGGCCGGGTGACATATGAGATCTTGCCAAGAGTTTTCACTCGGCGGCTTCAAGGATATTTCTATGTCAACCAGGTTCTGACGGGACACGGTGCCTTCGGCGATCACCAAGCCCGTTTCTTTAGAGACAATCCTACTTGCTTCTGAAGGAGAGGGTTGTTATGAGGTTGTTGTGAGGGTTAGCACGATTAGACGTTGTGTCTATGGGTGTCCGTCGTGGAAGTCAGTGAGGGAGAAACTCTTTCCTCGCTACTTTTAATCTCGGGCGCTTGCCGATCTTTGCCTTGATCATTACAGCAGCAGGGGAGTCGCTGCTATTGTTAGCAATCTTCTCACAAGAACCTCAGATCGTGATGGTGGTCGTGCGGGGACCTAGTCTCACGCACACTGTTTCTTGAAGTTTTCGAACACAGACTTGAACGCAGTTACTCACTATGCAGTCGAAGGGGGTTATGCCTGTCCCTCTCTGTGTTCCTGACTCGGCCACTTAAGTGTGGAATATGACCGGGAGCAGAGTTTTAAGAGGATATGGCTATGCTGCGCCTCTGAGCTTTTGACGCGGTGACCGCACATGGTTTTCAAGGTTTTCCATGTGTGTCACGATATTCGGGTCACCTATTCATAGTCCTTCCTGAAGGCAGTCTTTGCTTTTTGCGGCACGGGTGTTGTTTGCGGCCAATATCGTTTCTTGGTGGCTGTGCAGACGATTCCTTGCGGAGGTTTGCCATCTAGATTTTCGTGAGCGATGGCGGGCTCCCGCGCTGCTCGCTTCGGGGTTGGTGCCTTGTGTTTGGTAGCTCAACACTACCTACAGATAATGCTTCAGGACTGGCAACACTGGATTGAATGACGTATTTGCGGATCGGCCTTTCGTCTTTCCCTTCCTTGTACTGCAGCATAAGGAGAGTAACCGATGTACCGTGAGTTGTAGCGGCAACGTGCTTCTTAATTAGAAAGTTTTTGTCGTCTAATGGGAATTAATTCTATTTTGATAAAATATTGGATTGTTTTCAATTAAGGTAAGTACTTATTTACAGTATATATGTGCAGTTTTAGGAATATTAACAATGTTAATCACTATCTATTAAAAAATGTTTACTTTGTCCTTGTTGCACGAGTAGGCTTAATCCCACAGCTTTGTCGAAGCTGGTGATGTGAAACATATCGTATTACTTTTGCACTTGTTTATTAAGTAAATAATTAACATCTCGCGCAACAGATTTTGTATTCAATATGAATTTGCTTTATTTGTAAATGTAATACTTTTTAGTTAAAAACTGCCTTTATTTTCATGCATATGAATAGAAATTGTGCATAAATAATTTCATGTATTTCATATTTATTCGCTTATGATAGCTTTAATATTTTTCAATGCAATTCTTTGTGAAGACTTCGCACGATTTATGCAAATATTTTTAATACTGCTATGAATTTAAAAAAAAAATTAAAGAAACATTTGCTTCTCATAAAAAAAGGTAAACTTTATTGATAAAAATAAGTTTTGAAAAATTCACGGTTGTATCATTCCGATGCTCCCCCCCCCCCCCCCCCCCAAGTTTAATGTCTTTTATAGCTAAAATATTGATATATTTTTTCGTATAGAGATTAAATTATAAATTTAATTAACATGAAAATATTAATTAAACGCTTCTCATGTCACTAATTCATATGCAAAATTATATCAGTTAGTGAAAAAGTGTAAGATAAAAACTTAATATAATGCACTGTCTATCATTTGATAATTACATATTTGATTTATTTCGCCATATTTTTTCTATAATCACCAATAAAAATCACCAGAGATATTTTACTATTATTAGAAAATATGAAATATATATTTTTACTAATGTTCAAATGAAATTATTACGGCTAGTATTCAAATCTGCTTTTACCTTAAATATATTACACTTAGCTAAAGATGTTTTTTTAATTACTTATTTGTTATATAAATGCATGTTACTAAACTTTGAAAAAAAATGTATCTATTACATATATTTGCGTGTGTGTATAAAATACAGATGTCTAGCAAATTTTTTAGAGCTATCATTTAAAATTTGTAATTACTTTTGTGTTAAAATATTTAAAAAAAACTAATTAAAAGTTAATTTTTATCTTCTCAACTTTTGCATAGCAAAAACAAAATATTTAAATATAAACCAAAACAAAATTATATCTTTTCAATCGCACATAACTAAGATATTTATTTAATATTTTCTAATAATAGAAAACTACCACTGGTGATTTTTATTGGTGATTATAAAAAAAACTGCATATATGGGAAAATAAATTAAATTTGTAATTATCAAATGCCAATATTCAATCAAGTATTCAGCCGCGACAAAGTAAACATATTTTTAATAGATAATGATTAACATTGTTAATATTGATAAAAATGCACGTATATACATACTGTAAATAAGTACTTACTTTAATTGAAAGCAATCCAGTCTTTAATCAAAATATTATTAATTTTCATGAAAATATGCAAGAACCCAAATATGAGCTTTGGCACATAACAACATCAACGAAAAAAGTGTTAATGAAACCTCAAAAGATAGCATTTATTTTTCAATAAAAATAACTATTTTGTATTTCAAATTTTGTTGCATAAAACAAAATTTTCTTGATACTAAATCCTACAGTTTTTTTTTTTTTTTTTTTTTTTTTTTTTTTGCGGGTGTGAAAAGCAAATTTTGTCTGTTTTGAATTAGTTGATATTCAATTTTATTATGCAAGTTAAAAAAAAAAAAAAAAAAAAAAAAAAAAAAAAAGTCATTTATAATTTGTTTTATTGTAGTTGCAGGTGTAATCAGTTGGTGTAATCAGTAGGTGTAATCAGTTGAATCATTAGCCGATCTGCTGTGACGTCAAAATTGAGCTCTTAGGCATTATCTATAGGTGGCGTTGGTCAGCTGGCTGTCCTCTCGTCTCGCGGGGCTTGTTGTTGCTTTGGGTGGGCTTCGCCCATGTTTTAGGGCCGATTTTGGATCACTCTGATCCTGGTACGGCTTCACTTCACTTTAACACCTTTTAGGAATTAATTAAGTATAAAAGAAAATCTGTCATTCTGATTCCGAGAATAACAGAGCTGCTTTTTCATTTTTACTTTCTTCTAGCTTCACAAGAAGGAAGTATTGAATTTGTGAAAAAATTTTACTTCTGGTTTTCGGCGGATTTATACGTTTTGGAGGATCCTGAACACGATTTTTTTTTTGAAAAATGTCTGTCAGTGAGTCTGTCTGTCTGTATGTGACAAAAATTTTGTGTGCGCTCTATCTCAAGAACTAATGCACGGGATTTAATAAAACTTTAGATTCAGTTAGTCCCTGATATAAATTGGTGCCGATTAGTTTTTGGTGTAAATCGCCTTACTGGTGGCATTGCTATTATACATTGGTCACGATTTTCATGATAGCTATGTCTCAAGAACTAATGCACAAAATTTCATCAAACTTCAGATTCTATTAGACCTTGATATAAAAAGACGGTTATGAAGTTTTGATGTTAATAACCCAACAGGTGACGCTGTTACACTACTTTTTTCGTGATTTTTACGATATCTATATCTCAAGACCTAATGCACAGAATTCAACAAGCTTCAGATTCTGTTAGACCTTGACATAAATAGATGCTAGTTACGTTTTGGTGTAAATAGACCAACAGGTGGCGTTGCTATGCTTCTTTTTTCATGATTTTCACGATAGCTTATATCTCACGAACTAATGCACAGAATTTCATCAATTATCAGATTCAGTTAGACGTTGACATAAGTTGTTGTTGATTAGGATTTGGTTTAAATATCCGAACAGATGGCGCTGCTATGCTGATTTTTTCAGGATTTACACTATTTTAGCAATAGTCATATCTCAAGAACGAATGCACGGAATTTAATAAAACTTTAGATTCAGTTAGTCCTTGACACAAATTGGTGCTGACTCGTTTTTGGTATATGTAAAACTTGTATGAGATAGAAGAAAGTTTTGGGACTGGCACATCCGACTAGTTAGCTTTGGTCATAGCCAACGATGATTAAGAGAAAATGTTTATCGGTACAATTGAAATCAGAAATCTTCAAAGAAGTTGACCAAGGCTTCCGTAAGAAAAATATTGTTTTTAAAGAATTTTGCTTGTTTGGAATTCTCTATAATAGTTCGTCGACAATCATAAAAAAAGCTGATAATTTAAATCAAATTGCCCATACTGTTAAATCTTCTGAAATATTAAGTTTATTAACTAAAATTAAACTCTATTTCAAGAAATGCTCAAAAACATTCCTTGTAGTAAATTTTAAGAATAATTCTATATAATGAATTTTTTATGTAGAGAATGTTTTCGCAGCATATTAAGAGATCGCTAAAAGGGAACTTAACTGTAAATTAGTTATATTTATTATGATAAGAAAATAAAATTATTTTGTTAAAAATACTGATTTTATTAAAACTTTCATTTTTTCATATATTACTAGATGACGAATGTAAGATCAAAAACAATTTAACAGATCAAAAATATTTTAAATATAAGCTAAGAAAATGTTAAAGCTAATAAAGCTAAGAAAATGTTATTATCATTTTAAATAAAAGAATCATGGAAGGATTTAAAAATAAAAACACATATCAATTTTCTTAATAAATTAGTTATAGAATATTTTCACTTTCTTCTATCTTTACAAGAAGAAAGTATTGGATTCATGAAAAAATTCGACTTCCGGTTTTCGGCGGATTTATAAGTTTTAGAGGGTTCTGAACACGATTTGACTGTTTTTAGAAAATGTCTATCTGTGAGTGTGTGAGTCTGTATGTCTGTGTGTGCCAAAACACTTGTGGGCACTCTATCTCAAGAACTAATGCACGAAATTTCATCAAACTTCAGATTCTGTTAGACCTTGACATTAATAGACGCTGGTTACATTTTGGTGTAAACAGCCCAACAGGTGGCGCTGCTATGCTACTTTTTCATGATTTTTACGATAGTTATAATCGCAAGAACAAATGCGCAGAATTTCCTCAAACTTCAAATTCAGTTTGTCGTTGACATAAGTTGTTGCTGATTAGGTTTTGGTGTAAATCTCCCAACAGATGGCGCTGCTATGCTGCATTTTTCAGTATTTACACGATTTTAGCGATAGTCATATCTCAATAACTAATGCATGGAAGTTATTAAAACTTTAGATTCAGTTAGACCTTGACATAAATTCGTGCTGATTCGTTTTTGCTGTATGTGAAACTTGTATGAGATAGGAGAAAGTTTTGGGATTTGCACATCTGGCTAGTTCTACTTATGAATTCAAAATTTTATTGAATATAATAAATGCTATGTATTCAAATTTAAATTGTAGTAAAAGTTACAGAGCAAAGCACAAAAACAAACATGTTTTTTATCTATTTTTTTGTGAAACGAGAAAAGAAATGCATAAATATCCCAACAATGATTCTTAGGCAGTGACCCAGTATCGTAATGGACATGCGTAAGTACCCAGGTTCCAATGAGGAGGGAGAAACGGATATCTTAATTCGTGTCGGTAAGATATTATTCATTTCCTTTGTGTAATTGGTTGTGCGTCATAATAAACATTAAAAATATCCGTTAAATATGAAACATTATAAGTAATTATTATTTGACTTTTAAAAAAATATTGTGCATATTTATTTTTTTAAATAATTAATTAAAATACTTTTAAATGATAATATTGTCACCGATAAAGTAATAGAAACTAAACGAAATAATAAGAACATATATTTATTTGGCTTATTTATTTATTTGTGAGTGTATGTTACAAACTCATTGACATTTGACACTCAATTTAACTATTACCATAATCCCTCTCCTAAATAGGTCACTCAATGAGCTACTGCGGAGCTCCCCAGGATCCTATAAAGTAGGTGCATCCTCCAGGTTGCCAGTGGGATAATAAGCATTCAATAGCATTCCTCCTCAGGATGTCCTGGGGAGGAAAAGGAAAGTGGGCTATATGGGTTGTTACTTGTTAAATAATAGTTTCAAAAATTACATTAGCTAAACTACTTTTTTACAGAGAATACAATAGGACAGTTCTAATACATAAAAACTTTAATACATAAAACTATTTACTGAAGAATTTTAATCGCGAATTCTCTCAATCTGAAGAGAATAAAAGAGTAAAGCAATTGTTATGTCTGTACTAAGAAAAGAGTAACAAAACAAACAGATTGAAGGCTTACGGAAAATTTTATTAAACTGAGATTTTTTTTTCTCTAAATCTCTTTTTCTGTCATATTTTTACAGGTAAATATGTTGAAAATAAATTCTCTGAAAATATAAGAAATGTTGTGCTTTTCACGTCTTTTTCTATTTTTACTATTTTAAATCTTAAAACGATAAAAAAAAAAAAAAATCTGATACTTGACTACAAAGAGACAGAAAGAAAGAAACAAAATTATTAACATCCCAGGCTTACTTACTGATTTCTCTCATTAGTTTTGACGAATTTCTGAAAGTATACAGAAAACGAAAGGTCAGTGATTATCGCCCTAGCTCATGCAGAAAGAGATTTGTGCAATAAGCAATACAAACTTTGTAATAGAAATATAATGAAATCATTACGATCGTTTTCGTCTGTAAATAATCTAGGTTTTCGTCATGTAACAAACACTTGAATCAGCTAACAAACTATAAAGCTAAATGATTCAAAATTCCCAAAAATCATGAGAGATGGCATGGCGTCAGCGAAACAAAAGAAGTAATTTCAGTTAATAATAGGGGGGGGGGGTAAAAGAAGTGTAACAAATGAAACACCAAATAAAAAAGAAAAGGAAAATAAGGAAATGGAAGAATAAAAAGGCAAAAATACAAAATAAAAAACTAAATAGTTAGGAAAACAAATTGAAAGAATAGTTATATAGAAATTTAATTTAAAGTATTAATGAATTTATTATTAATACTGTTAATTTCATTCAATTGAAACAAAATATATTAAATATTTTTTAAATAAGCAAAAAAGATATATTCGTTTTCGTTTAATAACAAAGAAGCGAAGGAAGAATGATAAGAAATCATAACACAATTTTCCATGCACTAGCGAGAAACGGCACTTAAAAGAATTTCAATATTTTCAAACTAAGACTTAAAATTCAAATTAGCTAGCATCCAAAATAATTTTCTTACTACAGGGTGTCCAGCGAATAAGACCCTGATTTTAAAATTAAATATCTCAAAAACAAAGATCAATAGAAATATGCGGTAAACGGTTTCTTTATTAGCTAAGCTGTAAAAATGTTATACAGAAGTTCCGAAATTTAGTTACAAAATCCGTTAACAGATGGCGCTGTACGCCGACAAACTCGTTCTCTGCGAGCAATCTAAAACAAAAAAAAGTCAAGCATTCTTTTCAAACAGAACACAGTCTTTTCAAAATGTTCACCGTTCGAAACAATGAAGTGGCGTAAGCGAATAATGAAATTTGACATCACATCCTGCAATGTCTGAACGGAAATGGAATCGCATGCCACACAAATTGACTATTCAAGCTCATCCAGCGTAGTGAGTGGGATGGATTCGGTATACAGTGTCTTTCAAATACGTCCCCACAGAAAGTAGTCGGATCGGGCTTTAAACCAGTCTCTGATGCAATTCTTTTCACACTCTTCCTTGGATTACGCTGAACAATTCCAGAAAGTTTGGCGACATTTCCAGGAGTGACTACAGTTTGCCTGAGTCTAACATTTCTCACTCGATTATCATCCACGCTGCCGTTCGTTCGAATTTGGCAAAGAGCTTGCGAATGACTTTTGCATCGGGTCTTTTCGGAACATTAAATCCTTTTTGGAAGCTACGCCTTGTTGCCGTAGGAGTGCGTTGTAATCTGTAATACTCCAGTACGAGAAAAACGGGGACGCTGATATCTATCCCCAGTATATCTGCCCCCATACGTCATTTTTCCGTCTAAGCAGAAGGGGATACATATCCAGCTTTTGAGCATTTCACTTTCTTCGAGAGTCGGATATCCGACCCCAGTATATCTGCCCCCATATCAGAAGGGGGCATATATCCAAAACCAGACCATGTTACTTTCGTCGAGACCTGGATATCCATCCCCAGTATATCTGCCCCCATACGTCATCTTCACTTCACAGCAGAGGGGACACTTATCCAGTGCTACACCATTTTCACGTTCGTCGAGAGTTGTATATCCGACCCCTGTATATGCATCCCCGTACGTCATCTTGACGTCATAGCAGAAGGGGACATATATTAAGGGGTCACATATCCGATGCTTGGACTTTTTACTGTTGAGGAGAGCATTGGATATCCAACCCCTGGATATCTGCCCCCGTACGTCATTTTGACGTCAGAGCAAAGCAGATATATATCAAGGGGGTACATATCCAATGCTAGGACATTTTACTTTTGACAAGAGCATTGGATATCCGTCCCCTGTATATCTGTCCCCATACGTCATCTTGACGTCACAGCAGAGGGGATACATATCTAGTGCTAGAACATTTTCACTCTCGTCGAGAGTTGGATATCCGACCCCTGTATATGTATCCCCTTTTACGTACAGTTTTTATTTTTGCCGTGAACTAATATACGTCCTTTATTTATGTAGAAATCTGTAAACGTCATTCGGATCATAACACACCAATTATATACATATATATACATAATTGAAACAGTATAAATATTGTTTGAATTATGTATTGTTACATTTAATATCAATGCATAATTGAATTTTGCTATATATAATATATGTATTATGTTTCAATGTATTGAATACAATATATCTATTGAAATTTGTAATGTTAAAAGTATTTT
This sequence comes from Maratus michaelseni, assembly GCA_963931845.1. Lineage (NCBI taxonomy): Eukaryota > Metazoa > Arthropoda > Arachnida > Araneae > Salticidae > Maratus > Maratus michaelseni. The sequence continues at coordinate 350,090,088 of OZ007586.1, forward strand.
TTTTAAATCATTTTTTCCTATTTTAAAATGAGTTATAGTTAGATGGCTAGAAATTATTTTCAAATGAAAAACTATATATATTATGGCTGATTTTCCATCTGTGTCTAATTCCTGTTGATAGCACATACGAACAAAACAATACCGAAAAATAATGTCGATTGCTTAGATTATAAAACACTTTCCGACTATTTTTACTTATTGCATTTATCCACCTTCAGTTTTTCGAAATATATTCTGTACTTTCATGCAATGCTAAAGATTAAATAAATTTCTTTGAATTTGTTCGAGAAAAACATGATCAAAATGTACTTCAAATAAATTCTGCCACTAGACCGTAATGTGTCCGAATTCTTTCGTGTACCCCGTGTCAAAACTATAAATGCTAGATATAGCATTTATAAATATCCAATTTTACTGCCACAGATAATTCAGAAATTACTTATTAAGCCACACTAATTAAGCAAATTTCTGGCACATTTTCTGACTAATTTGTAAGCATAAAAGCATGAGACTTGCTGGTATGACTTTTGAAGTGATATTTAACCGAATAGCTTTTAAATTTGCCGTTAAAAGAATTGCATCTTGAGTTATAAGTGATTTTTGTCCCAGCACAGCAGTTTTTTTCCTTTCCTGTGCGCTGTCGCGTCTGGAAATTCGATTTAAGACGCCCACTTTCACAGCATTTTTTGAAAAATCTGCTGCTTTTACCGAAAAACGGAAAATGAGTTTCGATTACATTAGTTTTTTAATAAGAGCATCTGCCAATTTGATACGCTTGGAGAAAAAATGATTTTTAAAAAATGTGTCACAAAGCAGCCAGTTTGGATTTTAGCTTTAAATAACGAGTTTTAAAACAAACCTTCTCTCCCTCATCAGAAAAAGCTTCAAGAGTTCAGAATAGATTGAAAAAGCAATTTTGAATCATTGGTATGTTTCTTTAAAAAATATAAATATTAAAATTAATAAGATAAACGAACTGACCTCACAAAAATTTTCAAATGCATTGTTTTCTTCAATGTTAACGTTTAGCATATGGCAAACTATTTCTGACATATCGCTTGACTACGGGAGAAAATGGTCATTGTAACCCCACCCCCTTTTTTTTTCTTAAGTGATTACTTCACTCAGACGAAAACACCCGCTCGCTAATGTTAATCTATGGAGGAAATATTTTAAGATATCTCGTTCGCATTTCAATGTTTTTAAATGTTTTTTTTTTATCATTGGATGGTTGAGGTCAATCTGTATGCATGCTCCTTGGTACTTTTTCGATTTTGATTACAAGCTTTTTATTAAGATACTTTCACTTTCGGAACCGGTTTCGAAAGTGAAAGTATCCTCAATAAAAAAAACTGCAACAAAAATCGAAAAAGTACAAAGGAGCGTGCATAGAGATTGACCTCAACTATCCAACGCAAAAAAAAAAAAAAAGAAAAATTAAAAATATTGAAATGCGAACGAGATATCTTAAAATATTTCCTCCATAGGATTAACATTAGCGAGCGGGTGTTTTCGTCTGAGTGAAGTAATCTCTTAATGATCAGTCACCGCAGGTTATATGAGCAGAGCTCAATCGTTTAGACACATGTGATTGTCATTAGTGGGTCGTGAGAACGCTAGGGATTTTCATTTCCCTAAAAGAAAACTATTTACCTGACAGAAGCAATCTCGTTAGTAAATAAGTTTTAAATGAATGTTATGAATGGTATGATGAAAATTGTTTTTTTTATGAAGTAAATGTCATTAAATTCAACTGATTAACTTTGGCAGTAAGTGTGTGTAAATCGAATAATAATAAATTGTAATATTTAGTAACTAAAAAGCAAAGTAAATTTACGAAGAGAATTTTACTAAGTTTCTAATAGCAGACTTGTTTTAAAAATTTAAAAATGTAATCATAAAATACATAATATTGAAATACATAATCACCTTTGTCAAATATTTATTCATTATAACCTGTGAAAACGGAATCGAAAATTACAAAAAAGATTCCCCTTTATATATGTTTATATATATAAATTATATTATTATATTTATATATGTTTCTGTCTTAGAAGGTATACTTGTTGGTATTATTTTTGTTGGAACCGTGTAATTTTCTCATTTAAGACAAAATTCCATTAAAGAAATATTTCATTTTTCCAGATTTATCCTAGTTGTAGTATTACAAATTATTACAATTGAGGCATTTAAAGTCATAGTGGTACGAGTCACATTATCTTAAGAAATCAAAAACCAGGATTTACTGTAGACATAACAATGAATTTCAATACCGTAAATATTTCCGTGTACTATTAAGAGCAGTTTCATGGTATTTATAGATTGATATGTCTAGATACTTTCTTGAATCTAACGTTATTATTATGTTAAAATTATGTGTGACTCAAAACAAAAAAATAAATGAGCTATCGCACTGTGAGTGGATTTTTTATCAAAGTTTGTGAGGGTTAAAATGAAATTGAAAATGAAATTTTAAAATTGTGTGATTTGGAGTGTATCACAAGATAGTCAAGAGCAGTGTTGTAATAAGTTTAAAAAAAGTGGGTAAGCGTGATCGAAGATCGCACAAAGAGTTTCGTTTAATATTCCTTTCAAAACACTTTATCCTTTCTTTAATAAATCCAAATAAATATCATTTAGCAACAAAAAAAAAAGTCATGTTTTTTATAAAGTAAAAATTTACCGGTCTATTTTTTCGTTTTTTTTTCGAATATCTACTCTGTCATAATAATATCTGTCATGTGGACTAAATGCGATATTTAAAAAAAAAAATTAAAATTAAAATTAAACATGTTGTGCACCTTCAAAATGTTAAAATGTGCGAATATTTCCATAATCGGGTTTTTATCATGATTCAATACGTTCCTCAAACTCATATATTTACTATTCTCTATTACTCATATTGATACTCGCTTTGTATTATTCTCAAACATTTGAGAAATACGTTAAACTTCCGATATGACATCAGATTAATTTTCTTTTTAATTCTCTGATGACGTAATATTAATCTGCTTTCTGTACATACGCATACTCATACTCCTTGTATTATTGAGAAATCTTTGAAAATTTCCGTTTTATTACCAATATGCGTCAATAATTTTTATTTCATATTAATCTTTTTTTCAATTGGTGAAACTTTTTATTTCATTTTCATTTTTCACTTGGAAATCTTTCAATAGAAAATTAATCATTGTAGAAATAATTTTATTGTGGATTTTTAATTGTTGACAACAGCTATAATGGAAAATATTTAAATTTAATAGGAAAAGGCTGTTAGAATTTTTTTTTTAAATCTCTGTTTATTAAAATAATACGATTTTTTCAAATTTTAATATTTTGAGCTTCATAGCAGGTATTCAGTTATATATACACAAAGTTTCAACTCTGTAAGTTATATAGGTTCTGAGAACGGCTCTGTGACGGACAAACAACGGAGCGGGAGAAATAGGGTTTCGTGAGATGAACGAAATCCTAAAAACTATGAAGACTGATCTCAAATACAAAGAAGCTACTTTCTGACACATTTTTCAATTCATTTTTGTTCGGAAACACAGGAAATTGACAAGTGTTTTTATAGAGAAACTATGTAATCGAATCACGTTTTACTTTTATTGCTAAAGACAGAAATTTCTTTCAGAATATACTTTCAAAGTTGGCGTTTTGAATCGAAATTCCGGATGCGGCAGAGACGGAAAGGGGAAAAAGTGGTTGTTACTTGGCAACAATCATTTGTAACTTGATAAATAATTTATTTATCACAAATGGAATACTCAATTCAATTTCAAATCGTTTTTATAGCCAGGTTTGCATATTTTATGCGTCTAGGTTTAAAAATGTGTTAGAAGAAGTAGTCAGAAAGTTTCATGTTGTTCAGGAGGGAATTTGAGAACAACCGGTAAGTTTTCACTTAATAGTTAGTGAATTTCACACACCTTAGTTTTTCGTAAATAAAAACCACAAAATTTATATTTATCATTAAGGTAGTTTTCAAATTCCTTCCTCAACAATGCGGAACTTTCTGAGACATTTTCTAACTCATATTTAAATTTAAAGGTATAAAATTGGCAAGTCTGATTATTGAAGGGATTTGCAATCGAATAGCATTTGGCAAATAAATTACTTATCGAGTGATAAGCGATTGTTGTCACGTGATAAGTATTTACCCTTTCTCGCACTTCCCCGTGGGGAATTCGGTTTAAAACGCCGACTTTGACAGCATTTCAAGGAATTTCTTCTGTCTTTACCAAAAAAATGGAAAACGTCTTTTGATTACATAGTTTCTGAATAGCAACCATAGCCGGATTAAGGGGGGGGCTACGGGGGCTGCAGCCCCGGGCCCATCATTGATTCAGGGGCCCTTGGCAATGGCTCAAGTTGTATCAAAATTTCGTTTAAAAAATACTTAATTTCTATTTTTAAAAAAAATAATTTTGCTTCTAAAATGATAACAAAATACTCTGAAATGATGAGAAAAAAGTCATGGTTCAAGTGTCAACATGCATCATTTTTTCCTTTTGCAGTTTTAAAAAGTTGCAAACCCGATATAACGCTCTGTTGCTAAGCTGTTCTTTCAGCATTTTTACCCTGTTTTGCCTGAGAAAAGAAAACGGGAAAACCCCTTTATTCTAATTCTAACCTTTACCTTACAATCTCAACAAACATGTGCACTGCATATGTTTTCTAAGAAATTAGTAAAGAGGCCCCCCCACTCTAGAACATCGGACACTTCCGGATGTTATGGACAGTACCTTTCAACCGTACTTTGTATAAGAATTCAAAGAAGCATTGGCAATTGCAAATCGTGTTTGTGACTTTGTCTCCTGAATAAAGTGTATGTAACACAAACAAAAAATTGAAGGGTGCCTTTTTTTTGGTTATAAACTTTTAATTTAATATTGTAAGATTTTAGGAAGTGCGATTGCTTTACTTTTCTTTGATCTTTATAAATGTTTTTGTTTAATCTATACTAATATAAGAAAGTTGTTTGTCTGTCTGTGCGTGTGTCTGTGCGATGGATAGCGAAATCTACCGCTCATAGAAGTTTGAAAATTTGGGTGTGGATAGTCCAAGGCAGGTCCTGATGCATCAGAGGCTCAGATTTTTAAGTTTTTTAGACCCGGACTCCTAGGGCCTCTTTTTTTTTTTTTTTTTTTGCTTTAAATTGTTAATAACTTGCCCTTTTTTTTATCCGATCTTCTTCGTTTTTGGTAACCTTTCTCCATTTAGCTGTTTCCCAATTCTACGTTCCAGTTAAAATCCTCCCCCCCCCTCCCCTTGGGGCTCGGTACGGGGCCCCTTGAAGTTTTTGTTTACTATATTGTTAGTAACTCGCCTCTTTTAATCCGATCGCCTTCGTTTTTTGGGCCTTTCCTCCATTCAGTTCTTTCCCCATTCTTACATTCCAGCTAGGATCCTCCCCCCCCCCTGGGACCCGCTCCGGGCCCCTTAAATATTTTGTGCGCCATGCATTTTTCACCTCCTAATTGTGTCACCTTCTCAATGTATACCTCTAAAGTTGACTCTTGAACCCTTCTCACCGGGTCACCACCCTCATATTTTTATTGGGACCCTAGGGGGCTTTTTAAAATATTTCTTTAAAATTTTGTTCGAATGATTAATTTTTACCCTATGCTCAATTTCGACTGATTGAAGGTGTAAAGCGCTAAGTACTAGGACATTTTAAGATGTTTTCCTCTTGGGGCCCTGCTCAAAACTACCAGTTAGCCCCTTTTGGGCCCCCTGCTATACCTCCCTTAAAAATCGTCCAATCCAAATTTTTTTCTAAGAACTTCTTTTAGGACTTCCAGCTATACAACTTGAACGACAAAAACATTTCTCGGGCTTCAGCTTCAGTTACCACCAATTTTGAATATGAATCTTCTTCTTGGGGCCCTTGGTGCAGCTTCTTTAAAAAAAAAAAAAAAAAAAAAAACATACAAACCTGAGTTCTGTTTAAGGTTATTATCACGGGCCCGGGCAACGACGGGTGGATCAGCTAGTTTTTAATAAAGAAAAGTGTGTAGCTAATTTGTTTATACTTGACCTTGAGTATGAATAAGTTTCGCTTGAATAAAACCATTGTTTTTACTGTTTGTTTTTATGTGGCTTAAAAAGAAAGAAAGAAAGAAAGAAATAATATTACACCTCTCATGTTAGTTCGATTGTTTACGAAATATTTTTACCGTCGTCTTGTTATCTTATTAATTTAAGTTAGTTGATTTACTATGAATTTCATTATTTAAATAGCTTTACATACATCCTTATCATATTAAAGTTTTCATACTCATATTAAATTTCTGTTATGTATATATTTCTTCTTTTGTACAATTTTCTAAGAGCTGTATGGGATAAGTTGCTTAATTTTCCACATTAATTATGTAATAATTTTTTTTTCATATATTGCACAAAAATTTACTTATTTCAGCCAAATTAAAAACTTTTAGCATACATATTTAGAGATCTCATTGCTAAGATATGGACTGGATTAAAAAAGTAAATTTTCAAAAAAGTTTGAAGGGGTGCATTTTTTCCCCTTAATTGGGAATATATATATATATATATATATATATATATATACAGGGTGATTCATAAAAGATGGGCAGAACTTTAAGGGGTTATAGTACACTTAAAGACAAATAATATTAAATAGGAGACTAAGGGTCCCAGACGTATTCCCAAGGAGATAGGGGGCATTAAAGTTTAGGGTCCGAAATTTCAAATGATTATAAAACATGGAAAAATTGGTCGATTCGTTTGCGGTTTTTGCAAAAAATTTTCTTTATGCCAGTATTTTCTTGAAATAAAATTTTAAAGTTCAATTTCAAAAAATGCCGATAGGGGGCGCTTTAGACTTTGGAGTAACAAACAACTATTTTTTAACGTTATTTTTTGTATTTCTTTAAATGATTTCGAAAGCTTAGACTTAAACTTAAATTTTGATCTAAAAATCTGAGTCCTAACGAGTAGTTAAGTAGCGTAAACTGAAATTTGAAATTTGAAACCCTTCTCCCCCCCAGAACAAAAATCAGTTATTCCCGATCTTTGTGTCGTAGATTAGGCTCTAACTACTGCCGCGTTTTGCTAAAATTATTCTTTATGTCAGTATTTTCTTGAAAATAAATTTTAAAGAAAATTTTCAAAAAATTCCGATAGAGGGCGCTTTAGACTTTGGAGTAACGAACAACTATTTTATACCGTTATTTTTTGTGTCTCATTAAATGCTTTCTAAAGCTTAGACTTAAATTTTCAGCCCAAAATCTGAATCGTTAGACGTGGTTAAGTTTCTGGGGAGAGGGGTTTGAAATTTCTACTCCTGAGCACAGTTCAGTTTACCATGTCCACACATTGTGTGCTGTGATACGAGGTAAAAAGACACAAATTAGGATTATGTTACCAAAGCATATTTATTAACATGTAATCACAATAAATGTTCAAAATTGTGACCACCAGAGGTTATGCACGCAGAACAACGGCGACGAATGGAACGGCGAACATTCGCGAAAACATCAGGCTTTTCGAGCACTTCCCCTACAGCGGCGGAAAGTCTGGCGACCAGTTCCTCGGGGGATTCAATGGGTGTCTCATACATAAGAGCCTTCAATCGTCCCCAAAAAAAGAAATCGAGGGGTGAAAGATCTGGCGAGCGAGCAGGCCAAGCAACAGGACCACCTCGACCAATCCATCTGTTCGGAAATGTGATGTCCAGATAGTTGCGGACGTCTCGTACGTAATGGGCTGGCGCTCCATCGTGCTGGAACCACATGACCCGCCGGATGCGTGGAGGAACAACGTTTAACAGGTCTGGCAGCACATGTTGCAGAAATGTGAGGTATGTTTTACCGTTGAGGCGTTCAGGAAGAAGGTACGGTCCGATTAGGTGGTCCCCGAGGATTCCTGCCCAAACATTGATGGAAAAGCGTCTCTGATGAGCATGTGGATACGTAGCATGTGGATTGACATCCGCCCATACATGTGCATTGTGTGTGTTAAATGTACCTTCACGTGTGAAGGTACATTCATCGGTGAAAAGCACAGTTCGTCCAAAATGTGGATTTAGCGCGTTCTGCTGCAGAAACCAGCGGGCGAATTCAATACGATTTGGATAATCCCCTGGAGACAGTTTCTGGACTCGTTGCACATGAAACGGGAGCAAATGTTCATCCTTCAGTACCCTCCAAGTCGTGGACTGTGAGGTATCCACCTGGCTAGCCACTGTTCGTGTACTTGTACTTGGCTGCGCCGCTACTACATCCAGAATGGCTTCTGCAACAACTACTGATTCGTCCTTTTTTGCACGACCTGCATTCGACCGGGAAGCGAGAAATGATCCCGTCTCACACAACTGTCTGTGCAAGCGCTCGAAAGTTTTGCGGTTAGGCAACCGCCTGTTAGGAAATCGCTCTCCGTACATTCGTTGTGCCTCTGCACCATTTCCATCTGCCGCTCCGTAAATTAAATGCATCTCAGCCTTTTCCTTATTCGTGAAGGGCACCATCTTCCGATTCATTACTACAGCGACTTACACTTGACTCACCGTTCAGTGGTTTTTATGCCTGAATCGTGTCGAAATTTTGCATACGTGTTCTTCTTCTTCCCCATTTGACATTTGCATACTTTCTGTTTCCTTCTTCACCCGGTGACTAGCGTCAGGAATGGAGCTTTAACGTTTGCATGAGCGACGTTTCCAACTGTGCCAGTGCCTTTATGAGTGAATTCCGACTATGCAGTCCTTGACGAAAGTTGTATTTTTGCCTCGTATCACAGCACAGAATCGTTGGGCATGGTTAAGTAGTGCAAACTGAACTATGTTCAGAAGTTGAAATTTGAACCCCCTCCCCTCGCTACTGAACCACGCTCAGCGATTCAGATTTTGAGCTGAAAATTTAAGTTTAAGTCTAAGCTTTAGAAAGCATTTAATGAGACACAAAAAATAACGGTATAAAATAGTTGTTCGTTACTCCAAAGTCTAAAGCGCCCTCTATCGGAATTTTTTGAAAATTTTCTTTAAAATTTATTTTCAAGAAAATACTGACATAAAGAATAATTTTAGCAAAACGCGGCAGTAGTTAGAGCCTAATCTACGACACAAAGATCGGGAATAACTGATTTTTGCTCTGGGGGGAGAAGGGTTTCAAATTTCAAATTTCAGTTTACGCTACTTAACTACTCGTTAGGACTCAGATTTTTAGATCAAAATTTAAGTTTAAGTCTAAGCTTTCGAAATCATTTAAAGAAATACAAAAAATAACGTTAAAAAATAGTTGTTTGTTACTCCAAAGTCTAAAGCGCCCCCTATCGGCATTTTTTGAAATTGAACTTTAAAATTTTATTTCAAGAAAATACTGGCATAAAGAAAATTTTTTGCAAAAACCGCAAACGAATCGACCAATTTTTCCATGTTTTATAATCATTTGAAATTTCGGACCCTAAACTTTAATGCCCCCTATCTCCTTGGGAATACGTCTGGGACCCTTAGTCTCCTATTTAATATTATTTGTCTTTAAGTGTACTATAACCCCTTAAAGTTCTGCCCATCTTTTATGAATCACCCTGTATATATATATATATATATTTCAATAAAAGTTCATTTCACAGTTACATTTTCTAACAAAACTAAGGGGCTCTGCTCCCGAGAGCTGCGCTCGCCAACTCCCGTCCAGACTCCACAGGCTCTGAAAACATTCTAATTTTCTGTGTTTTAAACGATTATCTGATTATGGAAGATCGAATGATATTATTACGACCAGTGGAGATCGTCTGTAATCGGATTGCCATTCATTTTCCTTTGACTGGGGGGGAGGGATTTTTTACTTCAAAAGGCCGTATCCACCACTATCGCGGGCTGTTTTCGTGATTCATTGAGCAATATCTATCACACATTTGAAAATCAGCTTGTATAAAATGGGTAAGTAAAAATGTTGCTGCCTCTTAGAACTTCTATATTATAAAGAACATACATGTCCGTGCGTAACGCTGACGTCATTTTGTTGTTGGCAACACCAGACGATTAAATTTCCCTTTTACTGCAATTTTACATTGCAAATTTTCAATTTTTATACCGTCGAATAGGGAAAAAAATGTATTTTCAAACGCAATTTGTTTGAAAAGAGTATCGCAATTTACTCATTTTTAAAAAATAAGTTTCAAGCATGATTAAAAAAAAAAATCTATCTCTATCTATATTTTATATATACATACATCGGCATGTAGAGACGATTACGAGAATTAAATCCGTTTGCACTTAAAATAATATATAAATTGTTTAGCATTTGTTTCCGGCTTTTATACCATGAAAGTATGGCTTTTAGTAAATTTCAAAACTTTATTTGAACACATAATCGTATTTTTCCTGTAAAAATGATTTTTGGTGTTATTAGTGGGCAATCTAAAAAAATATATTAAATGTAACAAATCTATAAAAGTTTTCAATAATAATAATAATAATAATAATAATAATAATAATAATAATAACAAGATATATATATATATCGGGAGAGTGTGAACTAATAATAGGTTTTCACCTAATATTCTGTAACCCGGGAAGCCCGGTTGGATCCCTCAATTATAAAAACGGCAGGAAGAAACTTTTTTTTTTAAATGTATATATATATATATATATATATATACGCTATACGAAAATATTTTTAAATATGATGTTTTAAATATATTGTTTTATATATGACGTGATTTTCCCACGTAATAGTTTAATTAATTTAAAGTTTTCTTTCTCTTTTAATACTATTCACGTGAAAATATATTTTTCAATTGAAAAGTGTTTAGAAATATTATTATTTGAGCTTTTCAATACTTTCCAACCTAGTTGAAAACTGTTTATGACTTCGTTGAAAAGTGTTTTATAACTTCGGTTTGTCTGCCGTATGGCCGTCTGTCCGTGCTCTAACTCCCTTAAATATGCTCGGATTGCTCTGAAATTTTTATATGTTATTGTCGTTATCTATAGCATGTTCCCTATTTCAACAGAAGTGTGTAGCACTTATAGTTTTTTTTACAGGGACAGTCAAAAGTATTCTTTTACATTGCAGTCAATGGGGAATAATCGGTTCAAGCGCATTTTGATGACGCTACGTCATTTAAAACATAATGAAATTGATATATAATTATGAAGCGCATTAAAACATGTTTTTTGTAGAATATGGGTTGCAAAGCATTTATTATTCATTGATAGGGTCAAACAAAAGAATTCTTTTACACATCGTTATATGGGAAAAAATCGTCTGCATTCTCATTTAGTGATATTTCATTATTTCAAATATAATGAAAATTATATGCATTACTGAGGTGTACTATAAATTGCTCTCTTGTGTGCATTGCGTTTATTTACAGGGACACACAAAAGGTACTGGTTACAGTACATGTGCGATATTTACAGTCTATGTGTGATAAGTGCGTTTTCAGCTTTTGTTTGTATTTTTAACTTTTTTTTTCATAGTACATGTGTGTTTATAAACTCGGTTGACCATATACAGGGCTACACAAGGAAATTCGCAAGTACTACAGACTATGGGAGTGAATTTCTTAAGGGTAGTTTTTAATTGTGTTTACACATTTTCCTGCTTTAGTAGACGAATAGAAGTTTGTGGAATATAAATAAATTCATATACAGGTCTACGAAAATAAAGATACATTGTCGGTTACGTTTGGTGATTGCTGCAAGTGTGTTTTTAAATTGCCTTTTAGCTTAGTAAGTGGTGTATATAAAAGTCTTTCGATAATATACAGAGCTGTACAAAAGATTTCGAGGGCATTTCCATCAATTGGCAAAAATTGCTAAACGTGAATATTCTAACTGAACTAAATTTTATCATACTATAAATCCACATCTATTGATCATGTACAGGGCTGCACAAAATAATTCGACTACTTTTTTGACACTGGAAAGTAATTTCGAAAACTGTATTTTTCAGTGTGTTATGAATTTTCTAAACTGTTTACTTACATATCTTCTTTCACCTTATTTAACGGTGAAGTTTCGATACAGTTTTCTGGCTGTGTTGGGAAGTGTTTCATAATCTATGCTTGACGCATGATTTTTCTTTCTTGTTAAAAATTGGCAACAGTAGGTAAAGAATGGCTTTTTCGAAATATAAAATAAATCTCCATTCAGAAAATTAAAAAAAAAAACTGAAAAAAAAAATTCTCCAAAAAATAGACGATTTTAAAAAAATGATTGAACAAGCACATCACAATCTAATCACGTATATTCCTACAAAATATGGCTAATTTGCTACGCATAATTTTTTATCCTATAAAACTTATGTAACTATCTTTTGAATCTTGACCAATTTCAACATTAAATAGCACTTTAAATAACTCCTAGGCTTAAAAACTGTCTGCTATATACTGTTTTATCACTTATTTCTCTACCAAACACTACTATTTTTCATGTTTTTATAGTCAATAGTTTTTTTTTTTTATATATATGTAAGCGGAGAAAGAGCTCCGGTCACAATAAATTCAATTATGGCAACAGCAGCGTCAGTTACTCTTTCTTTCTTTCTTTCTTTTTTTTTAAGAATAGAGAGAGATATAAAATAAAACAAATAAAAAATTAATAGACAATAGATTTTTTTATTTTTTTTTTGCTTTAAATGAATTTATTATTTAAATAAATAAATTATTTCCAGTAGTATCAATTTAACTTTTCAGCATACGTAACTTTTCATAGTATTTTTCGCTAATTGGTTTAACATTATTGTTAAAAACATTTCATTAAATCGTTAAAACAAAGATTTCAATTGTATTTTTTTTTCTTCATTTGAAACTACCATTAAAACTAATTCTGAAAATGTAAAAAAATAATAAAATGTTACAACTGTTATATAAAAGAAACAATATAAATAGATATAAGACAAATTTAAGAAACAAATTGTGTAATTACGTACTTTTTTATTATTATTATTTTTATTTATTTATTTATTTTTTTGCCGTAGGTAAAAATAAGACGATTTTTCTAAAATCTTGTGACATTTAGTAAAACCATATGCTACAAAAAATGCATTTTTTCTGTTTTTAGTGCCAGTAAATACCGAAAATTATTAAAATTCAAAGTATCATAACTCAGTAAGTTTTGGCCGTTAGGAATAAGGCCATAAGGGAAAATATTTATTTGGAGAAGTGAAAACTTTCCTTGATAGAAATTATATTCTTTTGATTCAATGCGGTGGACTATCCACAGATAATGTGGCGAATATGTCGAAGAATTCCAAGCCCAAATAAAGAAAGAAAATAATTTTGTACACCTGTTGTTACCTTGAGCAGTCCATACCCTAAAATTAGTTGGTGTAAATTATGTGCAGTGTTACCTTGAAGCAATAAATTTCTTTTCTTATTTACAAGAAATTGCATTTTTTCCCCTTCTTTTTTTAGTTCATCTAGTAAATGGGCACTACTAATAATTGTATGTGATGTCCTGCAATGATTTGCTAATCAGGAAAGGGCAATTTTTTTTTCAGTTAGCTTGTTTTATATTAACAAAAAACTAAAAGAAAAGTGCATAAAAATAATTAAAAATGGGCACCAGCAGCAGAAAACTTATATATCTTTAAAATATGTGTTGAACAAGATGGTGCTGTTATTACGAATCTGTAAAGTCATTGTATTTAAATTACGGCAATATATTGTGTGTTTTAGAAAGTATAAGAGCAAACTCTGAAGAAAACTTGAAGCAAGAAGGGATGCAACATATTAAAGAAGGTTTAAAAATTTAAATATATATTCATGCGTACACTTTGGCATGATATTTTTCAGCGGTTCGACAAAGTAAGTTCTTCACATCAAAAAACAACACTTGCTCTGCTTGCTGGTTGCAACCATTTGGAATCGCTCTTAAAATATATTGAGAGCCAAACATATAATTTTGAAAAAATTAAAGTGAAAGCTCCCTCCCCCCCCCCCCCCCCAGCAGAAAGCTTCGCGAAATTTCCGGAAGGTCGACTTCCATAAAAAGAAATATACTGATGATGATAAGCACAATGAAATTATATTGCAGTGTGAAAAAAAAATTTCAAACAAAAACATTTAATGATATTTTTGACAAGCTACGCATTTTTTAAAACATCGTGTTCTTTAATACAAAAGTTTCTTTCTTTCTTTTTTTCTTTTTTTTCTTTCTTTTTTTTTTTTTTTTTTTTTTTTAATATAAAACATATCCTCAACATAAATGACGTTTCTGCAGAAAATTGCTTAAAATTTTATAATGAGGTTCTTGATGTAAATTTAAGAACAGAAATTAAACATTTCTCAGAACTTATTAGTAATGTAGACGTACAATGCTGTGAAAGTACTGCGAAATATATTAATGTCAATAAATAATATGTATTGTCCCAAATGTGTACACCGCATTGAAAATTATACATATTTAGCAATACCGCTTACAAATTGTGAAGCAGAACGGTAGTTTTCCAAACTCAAGTTAATAAAAGACAAACTATGATCATCTAATGCAAAGAGCCCAGACTCGGTGGTTCAAGATTAATATCTCTAGAACATGACATCACAGAACGCATTGCATTTGATGATGTTCTGCAATCATTTTCTATTAAACCAACGGCATTTCTTTTAAAAATGGGTTTGTTTTATAATAATAAAAAGCTATAAAATTGCAATTTGATTTATTCGTATAAATAAAAAGATGTATTATAAATATTTAAAATGTAGTCAGTTTTTATACGACTGGGGTATTCCTGTTTTTTTTTGTTTTTTTTTTTAATATTTGTAAAGTATTTTTGAATTGTATGTGTTTAAACAAACTAATTAAGAGCACCAATGAAGATAGCAATAACAACAAAAAAAGTTGTTGATTAACAATATACATATTCAATTTTTAATATCTGTATTTTAATGTAAATAAGACAAAAGTGTGTGTGAGGTAGGGGGGGGAAAAATTTCAAGTAGCGGGTTAGGAGGGGGGGGCAAAATTTCCAGCAGCGCCGGGCCCCACAAATGCTTAATCCGGCTCTGATAACAACACCTGCCAATTTCATGCGTTTCTGGACAAAAATTATTTCAGAAATGTGTCAGTATAGATGTGCCAGAAATGTGTCATTGGTTTGAGAAGGGTCGTAAGAAATACTATACAGCATATTCCTTATTTTAAAAAAATGCTATATCTAGCATTTATAGTTTTAACACGGGGTACACAAAAGAATTCGGACACATTACGGTCTAGTGGCAGAATTTATTTGAAGTACATTTTGATCATGTTTTTCTCGAACAAATTCAAAGAAATTTATTTAATCTTTAGCATTGCATGAAAGTACAGAATATATTTCGAAAAACTGAAGGTGGATAAATGCAATAAGTAAAAATAGTCGGAAAGTGTTTTATAATCTAAGCAATCGACATTATATTTCGGTATTGTTTTGTTCGTATGTGCTATCAACAGGAATTAGGCACAGATGGAAAATCAGCCATAATATATATAGTTTTTCATTTGAAAATAATTTCTAGCCATCTAACTATAACTCATTTTAAAATAGGAAAAAATGATTTATAAAAAATACTTTTAACATTACAAATTTCAATAGATATATTGTATTCAATACATTGAAACATAATACATATATTATATATAACAAAATTTCAATTATGTATTGATATTAAATGTAACAATACATAATTCAAACAATATTTATACTGTTTCAATTATGTATATATATATGTATATAATTGGTGTGTTATGATCCGAATGACGTTTACAGATTTCTACATAAATAAAGGACGTATATTAGTTCACGGCAAAAATAAAAACTGTAAGTAAAAGGGGATACATATACAGGGTTCGGATATCCAACTCTCGACGAGAGTGAAAATGTTCTAGCACTAGATATGTATCCCCTCTGCTGTGACGTCAAGATGACGTATGGGGGCAGATATACAGGGGACGGATATCCAATGCTCTTGTCAAAAGTAAAATGTCCTCGCATTGGATATGTACCCCCTTGATATATATCCCCTTTGCTCTGACGTCAAAATGACGTACGGGGGCAGATATCCAGGGGTCGGATATCCAATGCTCTCCTCAACAGTAAAAAGTCCAAGCATCGGATATGTGACCCCTTGATATATGTCCCCTTCTGCTATGACGTCAAGATGACGTACGGGGATGCATATACAGGGGTCGGATATACAACTCTCGACGAGCGTGAAAATGCTTGAAAACTGGATATCTATCCCCTTCTGCTGTGACGTCAAGAAGATGACGTATGGGGGCAGATATACTGGGGATGGATATCCAGGTCTCGACGAAAGTAACATGGTCTGGTTTTGGATATATGTCCCCTTCTGATATGGGGGCAGATATACTGGGCTCGGATATCCGACTCTCGAAGAAAGTGAAATGCTCAAAGGCTGGATATGTATCCCCTACTGCTTAGACGGAAAAATGACGTATGGGGGCAGATATACTGGGGATAGATATCAGGCGACTCGAGAAAAACACGTTATTCAATGAAATACATGATTTTAACCTCTACGCTATCCTCCTTCACGATTCAACGGTCCAACTGATCGCTCTGGACTTCGAAGCACAATTTATAGGCATTGCGATTACAGCGCCATCTGTTGACGGTTTTTATAACTAAATTTCCGAAACTTCTGTATAACATTTTTACAGCTTAGCTAATAAAGAAACCGTTTACCGCATAATTCTATTGATCTTTGTTTTTGAGATATTTAATTTTGAAATCAGGGTCTTATTCACTGGACACCCTGTAAGAGTTATCTCAGTCTCCCATTGTCTCTCACTGCTGGACTTGTGGTCTTTCGATGAAATTATTTCTATTTCGTTGACGCCACCTTTCTCACAATATAGGAAATATCTCCTGCTCTTGGTCATTTTCTGTTAGCGCTAATTAGATAACAGTGCCCAACTATGATTTTAGAGGGTCCCGACAACAGACTTCTTATGGGGTACCATGTGTAAAATAATGTAGTAAGGTGAAATAATTTTTATGCATGCATCTCTTAAGTAATGTTTAAATGTAATGTTAATTAAACATTTTCATTATCCTAAACAAATCTAATTTATTGTGTACAGCTCATAAAACATACTCTTAAAAAAGGCTTAGGAACTTTTTATTTTTAAATTAACAGGATGTCAGATTTATGTATTAATGGTACAAGTGCACAATGACATTATATATTCTTAGTAAAACTAAACCGTAGTAAATGCATTTTTGGTCCCACACTTCGTGAACTCTAAAGTGATGCCGTTGAATGTGAATCGGTCTAACGCTTTACAAAAGACACGAGAATTTTAAAGAAAAAAATATTTTCATGATCTAGTGCTCACGTCTTGCCATAGTACCATAAAACATTGCCATAAAACTATATAAATTGAGAAATCTACTGCAACTTTTATCTGTATATTTGGGTCCCTGGACCTATGCTCCATGGGTCCATACCTTAGATGATATATGTATTTCTCATCTGACTAATATCAGAAATACTAAAATGATCGTAGTTCTTTGATTATATTTTTATGCTGTTTTATACAAAGTTCATACTATTTACTTAATTTTGTCTCTATGTTTTTATTTTCATCACTTTGGCGCAACTGATTTGGGAAAAACTCATCCAGAACAGACCCTTCCCTAGAAATTGTTTCTTTTGTATATTTTTGATTTTATCATGTTATCTTTCATTAATTTCTCTAAAAGGTCTTAGATTCGTAAACTGTTCCAAATATTTTTTTAAAAATCAGGACAACTGGGAATAGGACTCGCACCCTGGGTTCCGTAGCGTTATGTTATATTACCGTTACAAAAAATTCCGTTACAATTTAGTGTTAGTACCGATTATTTAAATTCATGAGTTTGTTAGTAAAACCTATAGGCTACCTCCGGTTGATCTAGAACCTTGAATTTTGGCACGAAGGAAGGTTTTATAGCCCATGTAAAGGAAAAAATTCGAAAATCATTAATTTCTAATTCTATGCCGATTTATTACGTGATTTTCTATAAACGGAATTTAATTAAAGCGAGACTGTAAGGGTTCCGTTTTTTCCTTTTCAGGTACGTAACCCTAAAAATTAACAAAACTTTATAATTACTTTATATAAACTTTTTAAAAGCCCAGCTTTGTAAGAGATATTTTTTCTTTCTATATTCGAAAACATTAAAGTTTTCTATTCAATCATCAAATTCCAGAAAGAAAAACTTTTAATTATTCCCATTAGTAATTTCTAAGAAAAGTGTGAATTTATTAATTGAAAAAGTTATCGAAGTCTTTTTATACGGATTAACCGTAACAAATCTCTATAAAACTATACTTTATTGCATAAAAAGTGCATTTACCCAGGTGCTTTTTTGATGCATTTAAATGAAAATTAACCATCAAAGCTAGATATAATTAATAATTTGTATTTTGCATGATATGGTTTCAAAAGTTGTCCAAATAAATTAATAATAATGCTCGTTGTTTATGTCATCCAATACTTAGTTCCGAAAATAAGAGATATTTTAATCATTCACACAAATTACTTGAGAAAGACGCTGTAATTTCACTTGATGTAATCACTATTCCTGACTAGATTTAATTAAAATTTGTATTTTGTATGTTATGTTTTCAAAAAAAGTCCGAAGAAATTCGTAATAATGTTCATTGTTCATGTCATTCAATACTTGGTTCCGGAAATACGAGGTATTTTAATCATTCAAACAAATCTCTTGAGAAAGAGCATTGTCCTTTCACTTGATGTAATCACTATTCCCTCAAGATACAAAACCACCTAAACACTAAGCCCCACGCTTTTTAAACAAGTACATTCAAGGAATCTTAACGATGTTTTTTATAATCATATCTATGTAACTGAGTACAAACGGCCACATATAGTGATAAACTTGACTACCACACCTAAGAAACAAGAACATTGTTGCATAACTTCCTTAAATGATAACGAGCATTCCAACAATCTTTTAAATCGTTTTTCTTTTTTGTCTTATTTACATGTTATGAATAAAAGTTAGCATTGAAAAGGACTTGATCGTTGATTTGAAACTTAAACGATAAAGTTAGCCATCTGAAAATAATAAAAAGTGTTTTTGTTCTTCTTTGAACATTTATTTTAGCATGACAGTGTGTAATATTTGTCAGATTAATTTTAAAATAAATTATTGTTCTCTTCGCCAGCATTTACACCTATAATGTATAATGATATCAGGAAAAATGTATGTTAACGATTGTTAGTATGTAATTACTATCGAGCATAAATAAAACAAGAACGAAAAATCATGCGTCAAGCATAGATTATGTAACACTTTCCAACGCTTCGAAAATAATTTTACAAATCATTACCGTTTAATAAGCTGAAAGATAACATCTAAGTAAACAATTTGGAAAACGCATAACACATTTAAAAACGTAATTTCAGGAATTTCCAACATATATTTCCAACATATACAATATTCGGAAAAATATCCGAATACTTTTATTCAGCCCTGTATATGATCTATAGATTTGTATATATACTACATAGGATGCTAAATTTTAGTTTAGTTAGGAAACGCGTAGCACAGTTTAAAATTCTCCTTCTGGAGTTTCTGTCAATAAACGGAAATGTGTTCGCGAACTTTTGTGCTGCCCTGTATAGGATCTACAGAATTTATACACACCAAGAATAGACAAAAAGTGAGTTAAATTTAAAATCGCGTTCAGCAACTTAAAACGCACTTCCAGGAATTATTGTTAACAGACAGTAGAGAATTCTTTTGCGTGTCCCTGTAAATGAACGATGACTACTATACACACAATATTCTGTAGTAAGCCTCTTGTAATGCACTTTAGTGATATATATAAATTTCAATGCGTTTAGAATAGTGAAACATTATTTAATTAAACCGCAAACGATTTTTCTCCATAGACGTAATGTAACGGATTTCTTTTGACTGTCCCTGTAAAGTAACTATAAGTGCTATGCACAGCATATACCATATTAAGCTTCTTGTAATGCACCTTAGTGATATATATCAATTACAATGTGTTTGAAATTGTGTAACATCATTAAAATAAACCGCAAATGATTTTTCCCCATAGACCGTAATGTAACGGAATTGTTTTGAGTGTCCCTGTAAAAAAAAAAACTATAAGTGCTACAAACTTCATTTGAAATAGGGAACATGCTATAGATTACGAAAATAACATAAAAATTGCAGGGCAATCCGAGAATATTTACGGGAGTTAGAG
This sequence comes from Maratus michaelseni, assembly GCA_963931845.1. Taxonomy (NCBI): domain Eukaryota; kingdom Metazoa; phylum Arthropoda; class Arachnida; order Araneae; family Salticidae; genus Maratus; species Maratus michaelseni. The sequence continues at coordinate 350,110,290 of OZ007586.1, forward strand.
CACGGACAGACAGCAGACGGCCATACGGCAGACGGCCAGACAAACCGAAGTCATAAACACTTTTCAACTAGGTTGGAAAGTGTTAAAAATGCTTAATATATTCAAATTGTCAAAGCAAAAATACAGTATTTTAAAGAAAAATTTAAATTTGATGTTTAACTATGAAATTCATTCAAACCACCTTCTTCATCATGGCGATATCGTCCCTTGTTCAAATATTAAAAGAGTATTATTGCTTACAAAATGAAAAGAGGATTCAAATAAGTTCTTTATAGTACTTGAATATGAACGTCTTTGAATACAGTAAAAGTGACTACTTTTAATTGGCTGCCGTGAAATAATGCATGTATTACCGAGTTTATTTTTTATTTTATCATAAAATATTTGTTTTATTATTCTGTTGTAATGTAATGTGAATATCTCCATGAAATGTACTTCAACAAGGAATTTCCATCTTTATAAATTCGCATACTAGTATATCGCCGGTATGGATGATTTCTTCAGGATTTTCTTTCCTATTTACTTTATCGTTTTTGAAATTTTACATTACAATAATCTTTAATAATAAAAGAGTCTCTGTTTGAGTATCTGCGTATATGTGTGCGATTTTTAGAAGAGACCACTAGACGGAGTGGTGCCAAATTTGAGGCATTCACCACTAGGTTCGTTGAGAAAATCTTGTCATAAAAGGAAAAAATAAATCTTTGGGAAAAATTTTAATCTTTCTAAATAATTTTTTTAACGTGAAGCAGCTTAAATCTCCTATATATATTTTTTTTTCTTTTTGTCATTTCTATATTTTATCATAAATTATTACTTAGCAACGCATGATCAAAAATAGTTCTCGAAAGCTAAGGAAGTGTATTACTGTTTTAACAGACTAATTTGTTTTTCCTGCTTCTGCTTTTTAAATGTATGTACATGCAATTTCAAAAACTATGTTCCTCTTTTAGGAACACAAACATTTCTTTCATTATCATTTGCAAAAAAAAAAGCTATTTTTTTTAATAATATGTACAGTACACTAATTCTAACAATGCATGGAAATAAAATACAGTAACAATAATAATGAATTGTATTTTAAATTTTAAAAAGAAAGAAAAAAATCAATGTTTCTCTTCCTATTTCTCTTTTTTACTGAAAACCAACGCATTTCTATGATATTTTCCTATTCCACTTTAAACTATTATTGGTAAGGTTACATAAGGTCAGTCTAAAGAAAATTTATTAATATGATTAAATCTTCCAACAAGAAAAAATTAGATTCGATATAATAATCTTTGAAATAAAATCAAACTGGTTTTTGATGATATACACATTGTAATTCCACCATCGTAGTACGTGTTTTTAATTTTGCTAATTTACCTTTAGAAAACGCTGGTGAACGTATGTGATGAAATTCTAAAATATTTTAAACATTAGTAAATGATATTTCAGGGTTACATTGTTTCAGTATCATCGTATGCGAGTGTACCATATTGAAAACTATGCATTTTTACTTTAAGGGGCTACTTCACTCAGACGAAAACACCCGCTCGCTAATGTTAAACGTATGGAGGAAATTTTTGAAGATATCTCGTTCGCATTTCAATATTTTTAAATGATTTTTTTTTTTTTTGCATTGGATAGCTGCGGTCAATCTCTATGCACGCTCCTTTCTACTTTTTCGATTTTTGTTGCAGTTTTTTTTATTGAGGATACTTTCACTTTCAAAACCGGTTTCGAAAGTGAAAGTATCTTAATTAAAAAAAAACGTGTAATCAAAATCGAAAAAGTAGAAAGGAGCGTGCATAGAGATTTACCTCAGCTATCCAATGCAAAAAAAATCATTTAAAAATATTGAAATGCGAACGAGATATCTTCAAAAATTTCCTCCATAGGATTAACATTAGCGAGCGGGTGTTTTCGTCTGAGTGAAGTAGCCCCTTAAAAGGAAGATGTCAAAGGTCAAAAATAATTTCTAGAAATAAAGACCAGAAGACAGGGAAATAAATTTCTAATTAAAAAACTCATTCTCTTTTAGCAAAAGCATCGATTACTTGCGTGTTTCTTTTTATTGGCATTAAATAATAATGTTTACTTACTATCTATTTAGGAATCAGGTGTTAGTTTCAATTGCTTCTCTTAAAATCCAGAAATGTTCCTTGACATAATAAGTATGGCTTATTTCTTAAACTTTTTCAGTAATATTTATTTGACAAAAGAATTTGTTTAGAAACCAAGCCGTTGTTCTTAAAAAACAATAAACGTTGTATTTAAGAAAAAAATTTAAATTTAGTGCTACATATTTTTAAAATAATTTCTTGAATTATTAAGAATTATTAGAAATAATTTCTTTATGAGTATGTTTTAATAAAGATAACAATATATACTAAAATATTTTATCACGATTAAAGTGCGGAATGATGATAGTCACTGAATGTTAAATGATAGTTCCTTTTTCCTTTATCACCGGAGACTTTCATCATTCTTCTCCTTTATACCAAATTTTAACTGTGCTTTTTTAAAAGACTCTCATTGTTGTTCCCCATTATCCTATCTCCAACTATATTTTTCAAAGAATTACCTTTATTTTCGTGACGGTTCAATGTTGCAAAACGATAGTATTCCTCTCAAGATAAATTTGAGATTGCACTGCCATCTCAAATTTCACAAAAAGTAAATTATCACCGTCTTTTCCCCTGATCCTTTAATTATAAGTAACAGTTTCTGTATATGTTATTTACTGAATCGTTTTTTCCATTCAAACATGGAACAACGAAAAGTTATTTGACAAAATATCCACAACAGTATAAATTTAGCATTTTTGTATATTACATTTTTCACTCTCTTACATCATTACACCTAGTTCCAATTTAAAAAGTATAAGAAATAATTCAAAGATAATTAGAGAGTATAATCTCACCGACATTCGGAATAAGATAAATTATTTATATTTTTAATGGGATTTTGACTGTTTACTGTAGAGGTTTTATTTGTGACATACTTAACTTACATACTTTCTTACCGCAAATTACATTCGTCTCAGGAATTTTCTTTAAACATGCAAAATTTTCAAAGAATTTTTTTTTTATTTAAGCTTCTAATATAATTTTACACATCTAATTGCTACAATTGTGCTGATCTTCTTACTTACTACATAAATGTAAAAGTCCATTTAACTCAAGATGGCTAATAATGGTGCACTCAATCGTAAAGTAGCACAACTCGAAAATTAAATCTTTCGGAAAAGGTGAAAAACATTTTCCAAGAATAAGAGCAAATTATATTTTATTTAAATTTTAGTAGAAGAGAAAACTTTTTTTCATACAGGGTTAAAAGTGTAATTTATTTATTTCTATCGCAGCAACCGACTAATCTGTAGGGATTTATAGAATGTAGTGCCAGATATACGTAGATGCGAAAATGGCAAAACTAATGTGATTCGTTCATTTTTAGAGACATTTAACTATACTTTTAATGGCAGGTGAGGAAGAATATTGAGGATTCATTCGTGTTAATATTTCAAAATTCGTTTTTCTTGAGTTATGTTACTTTATAAATAAATGCACGATATGTTATATTAAAACAGCACTCACAAGAGCAATATAAAAAAAGACAATTCTGTTTTTTTTGCCATTAAAATGTTAATAATGTAGATTAAAAAGGTATTGGAAGTACAGAGAATTCTAAAAGAAATTATCTTATGATATAAATTATCATATATTACTTCTTCTTCTTTAATTATAATTCTCAAAATTTCCTCTAAAAATAACAAAACAAGATATCATTTCCTTTAAAATTATATAGGTATTTAACGTAATCATATTTTTATAGGTTCCCTTTCAAAAAGCGTTATTATTGTACATCTATTTCAGTTTTAAAAAAAAAATAGCTATCATCGAATATTTTCCGTTGAAAGAGATAATTACATTTAAAAAATAAACACAAATCATCTTTCCAATGGTTAGGAAATAATATATTAATAAATTTCTTGTTTAGAAATCATATAAAAAATCTGAACTATTTATTATCCAATTTTCCGACCATAAATAACTCATTAAAATATATGCATTCTCATTTATACATATATTAAACAATTCCTATAATAATCTTGCCTTCTAACGATCAATAAATTTATGAAGTAATAGATTGAATATGAAAACATGATATCAAGTCACCGTCATTATTTTTCTTCAAAATAAATTCGTTTGTCAATAAATCTTATAACATAATTATTTTTCATTAAATAATTTCTCTGTTTAATGTACCCGTTATTCCATCCTAAATGTTTTTTGACGCTTTGAGTCTCATAAATATGTCAAGTTATATAATCAATTATTTTCTAAATTACACCCTTCTTTTGGCAATAACCAATCCGAGCTAAGTGCACCAATATGGTGTTGACAGACAATGCATTTTCAAAAATGTCAGATGCTGTTTTCTAAAGAATCCGTGAAATGATGTAACCTTTAGTGGTTTACTGGATTTATTTAGAAGGTTTAGACAATGTCTAATTGAGACACACCTACTACTTTATTTTGGTTGTATCAACACGTAATGCTAATAAACCCACCTCGGCTTCCGACTCCATGTTAATGCTGAACTGCAATGCCCGGCACACGTTCGGGATAATCTGTAACTAACTATGGTCAGTTTTCTTCAATACAATTTTCACTCAATTTGCTGATTCCAGAGATTTGTTCCTGAGTTAACTTCCAAACCAACTAACGCATCCAAGTGTTTCCACGGCTATACATTAGTGTCAATTTTTCCCACTAACTCCAGTATAGAACAATTTGGTGCAACACCTTGCTCTGGAATGTTAACTTTTCTATGCCGAGGTGGTGCTTATAAAAAAGTCACTTACAAACAGTTAAAACAATAATTCGAAAATTCCACGCAAAAGCCTCTACATAAAAAAGTTGGATGTCAGCAAATTACATTAACTAGTGTTTTACTCTAATCTTAACTGAACCATTTTATAGAAAAACTCCATCAGCATTGCTTTTTCAAAAAAAAAAATTCATCTTGGCAGACTCCATCAGTGCTTAAGTCACAGAAATCAACATACGCAATCCATCTGGTAATCATCGAATACTCCTTTGAACTGTCTGCTAATTACATGAAATTAACATCCTGTCAGTGTGATCTTCACAACGTCTGCTTTCTTTCTCGCATTCCCGGTACAGGAACGGATACGAAATTCTTCACTTTGCCTCCCACAAATTTCATTTCGAAGAAAGTTACACGTCCCATTGGCATTCCTTTGATTCCACTCCAATCTTTGTCTCAGCAGCGATTTTTCCAAAGTCAAGGCTCCTATAGCATTTATGTTGGATTTCCATTTGACACCGCACTGTGTCTTCCGATGGCCCATCTCAAATAAATTCAATGCACAAATTATGTCCAATTGTGATCTGAATCATACAAACATCTGAGTCTTTATGATATTCTACACATTTAATGATGAAATTTATGTGCAATGTTAAACAAATTGTGCTATCTAAATCTGTAAATTTTGTGTTCAGTGCTTCAACTGATGTTCTTCAGGAAATGTACACCTAGTGAAAATGTTTGCTTTTTCTTTTTCAATCTAATATCTTTGGTCGAAAATTACGCAAGCTTTTGTGAATTTCATGAAACTAATTCCATCCCTTTCCAGTACTATAATACGTTTAATTCGAGTTATTTACATATTTCAATGAGCAGCTATATTCCGAATTTGCTAATCTACTTGTATAATTTTAAATTTTCAAAATAACATTTTTAAAGGAAGTCATTTGTATAGTAAAAAAATATATACAGATATTAAATAAATATGCGCATTAAATACTATATAGTTGCAGATTAACTGAACAAGGTAGGGTTTTTTAAGTGATTTTTTGTTAGCATGATTGTCATATTCCATTTATTTGATTAATAAAAAAGTCCTTCCGGCCTGTACCGGGAGGAAAAGGTAGCTTTCATAGTCCATGTTTTTAAAAATTCAACTCATTTTACTCAAACACCCGAAGCTAAAATGCTTGGAACCCGATTATAGAAGATTCAATCCCGGTTTTTGTTAATACTGAATTTGAAAGCGAATTTATGCATGAGAGTTACAGCATAACAAAATTCAGATTGTTTCAAAATGTCAGCCACAGTAGAATTTCAAATTGCCATATCTCAGCCATTTTGTAAGATAAAGCCAAAACAAAAAATGTTCCGTAATCCTTGTATCATGATCTAACACTTAATGGAAACAACTTTTTCAATTTATATTTTTTTATACATCTTTTTGAATTTTTAAAAAAAATAAAAAAATTAAACTTGCCGCCACTTTGAAACAAAATGGCGCATGAAGGTGGCCGACAAACTCGGTCGAAATCTTGGTATGTTCTGTACACATGTTCAGTCACATTCATATCGGTTCATAAATACGAAAGTTACAGCATAAAAAATAGCAGAATGTTTCAAAATCTCAGCCACCCTAGAATTTCAAACTGCCATATCTCAGCCACTTTTTTAAGACATAACCAAAACGAAAAATGTTCCAGAATCCTTGTATCACGTTCTAACACTTGACAGAAACAATTTTTTCAATTTATAATTTTTTGTACATCTTTTTGAATTTTAAAAAATCGAAAAAACTTTAACTAGCCGCTATTTTGAAACAAGATAGCGGATGAAGCTGGCCAACGAACTCGGTCGAGACCTTGATATGTTCTATACACATACTCAGTCACATCGGAATCGGTTCATAAATAAGAGAGTTACAGCATGACATATGTCAGACAGCATGACATATGATACAGCATGACATATGTCCATATATATATATATATATATATATGTATGTATATATATAAATCAACATTTGAACGGAGGGTGGTTTGGGGGGTCATGATCGGTTAAAACATTCCAAATCTTTTTTCAATTGCTTTCCTCCGAACGACTGCAATAGGTAGCTTTTTGTATTGAAAGCTACCTAAAACTAACGGATCAACCGGGACGATAAAAAAAATTAAGCGAGTCAACCAACCCGATAAAACAAATTTAAAATTTTGACTATGCCGACAAAATATGAACAATTTTCAATGAACCTGGCTAGGCTGAGAATAAGTTACATATGTGCTGCACGAGAAGATGCTAGTATGACAACATCGAAACAGATATTTAACATGTCCAGTGCTATGCATCGGACAGTTACGTCGTGCCTGAGCCCGGGCTTATTTTTTTCAGCAGTCTCGGCATTGGTCGGGCTCAGGCTTAAATATTTTTCTACGTACAAATACCAGCGAGACCTGGACTTAACTGTTCCCAGAACGTGTCGCACAGGCAATTTTTTTTTCTTTTGTAAAAATTATAGCGATAATGAACTTTTGTTAAAAGAATCTTTGAGAATGTACTTTAATATTTTTAATTACTTTACTATATATTGTACTTTAATATTAAATAATAAATTACAGAGAAATGTTTTTAAAAATTTATTTTTTTTTATTATAAAGCTTCAAAAGTTATGATCTTTTTAACATTTTTTTTCTTTTATTCTAAACTACACAAATATTTCAATGAGTGTTTATTTGAATGTAATAGTCTAAGAGTCTAAGTGATAATTAATGTTTCTATTCTGTATTTTATGGCTTGTGGACATACAGTCTGAAATACACTTTAAACTTTTCGCATAAATGTGTATGCAGTGTTCTTTAAAATAATTTTAATTGATTTTACAGAGAAATCGGAATTTTTTGTCGAAATTAATTCGGGCCGGCCCGTGAACTGCGAATATAATCGGGCCGGTCCGGGCCCGGGACAAACTTTTAATTTTTACACCGAATCGAAGATAGCTTTTGTTCGGACCGGGCCAAGCCTGGAAATTTCGGCCCGTGCAGATGTCTATACAAGGCTCGGTGTTAGTACACCTTCCGTAGAGGCTGAATCGCAGCCCCTGAAATAAACATTTAAAATATTTTTACAATTATACAACTTAATTTTTCTCGCTGCAAAGAACATGGTGCATAATTTAAGTTAAAAAAAATTTCTCGAAAAATTTGGCGTGGCATCGGTGTTTCCAGATGGGTGATATGCTACGACTAAATTCGTCTTATTCAATCTGTCGTTAAATAAAGAGAAAATAACCATTCACAAAAAGTGGTGGCATTCTGAATTAAAAAAGTCCTTCCGGCCTGTACCGGGAGGAAAAGGTAGCTTTCCTGTATCTTCGTTTTAAAATTTTAGCTAATGTTACACGAAAACAGCAAGTTTAAATGCAAAGAAACGTTTACATAAGATTCGTTAATACTGAATTTGAATAAGAAATTCGCCAAATTATTGAGCAATAGCCAAATTGGCTTCATTTATGAAGACTTATTTTGGTCGCCAAATTTGGCGATATTTCGCCAAATTTCGCCAATTTTGCCAATTTTGGCGCTAACGGATATGAATATATAGTTTTATGCGTATGATTGGGAAAATTATTACAACAATGAAAGAAAATAATTTGCGAGTAATCGCGTTAATGTGCTGTTTTGTTTCAAAATGTCAGCCACCCTAGAATTTCAAACTGCTCTATCTCAGCCATTTTTTAAGATAGAGGTAAACCAAAAAATGCTCTGGAATCCTTGTATCAAGGCCTAAAACGTAATTAAAAAATAAATTTGATATTTTAATTTTTTTGTATATTTATTTTAGTTTTCAATTTTTAAATGGCCGCCATCTTGAAACAAAATGGTGGACCAAGCTGGCCAACGAACTCGGTCGAGACATTGGTTAGCTTAATACACACAATTAGTTTCATCAAAATTGATTTATAAATACGAGCGTTATCGTATGACATAGGTCAGATATATATATATATATATATATATATGGATATATCTATATATATAAATCAACATTTGAACGGATGGTGGTTTTGGGGTCTGGGGGTCATGATCGGTGAAAATATATCGAAATTTTCCGGAACTGCTTTCCTCCGAACGACTGCAATAGGTAGCTTTATACTTTTTTGTATTGAAAGCTACCTAATATCAATGAAATTATCAGTTGATACATATAAAGTTTTGGCCAATTCTATATTCAGTTGCTACTTAATTTTAACCTTATAACAATTTCTCTTTTATTTTTCAATGTTGGATAATTTAAAGTACATTGCTAATTCATAAACCAAAACCAATTACAACGTTGTAACGCACAAATATTTTCATATTTGTACGTTTTTCATATTTGTGCGTTACAACGTTGTAATTGGTTTTGGTTTATGAATTAAAATTCGCACAAAGTATTCGATCTATGCTTACATTGCTAATGAAATTACATCACTATATTATTAGTAACTCTACTATAAACTATTTATTTGATACAAGGTGGATCTAAAGAAATGTGTCACTTAATAATGAGAGAAGTAAATACAGTTAGTGATAATTTTAACAACATTTAATGGAGATATTAGGAATGTAAATATGTAGTTGATTCAAATTATATTTTGCTTTCACCAACAATCTTTGAAATTTATTTATTTTTTTAAATATTAGCAGTGCACAGAAATTCAGAATCAATTTAAGTGTTTTATTATTTTTTCTGATATTCTTTTTAAATTTGATTCCTTTAAAAATAAAGGTGGATTGAAATTGACAGTCAATTTAAAAACATATTAATCTTGTAGACATATTAAAAACGCATTAAAAACAAAATTAAATTTAAAACATATTAATCTGTTTTCTCATAAAAATTACTTGGGATTTAACAAGAGTAAATACTTTAAATATTACTGTTACTGTTTCATATGAAATCAAATGATTCTTTGAAATTAATAGAGTTCTTTTGAAAAATATTATATTTACATCAAATATTCATAAGTAATTCAAATGTTTTATTATTTTATCTGCTATTCATAGTGCATATTGCTGCGAATTAACATACAAAGTAAATTTTTGTCTTTCCAAATAATGCTATAATTTATATTAATATTAATAATATTTAATGGGAGTCAACAAAATGTTTCCCCTTCTTTTCTTTATTTTAATTCAGAATAAAAATATACTTGTACTGCAAGTGGAAATGTTTGAATTTTAAGTTTTTAAAATATTCAGTCAGTATTATATAGCTTAATATTTTGTAATCATTTAACTAAGCTGGACGATTTATTATCCAATTTTTCGACTATAAATAACTCATTAAAATATATGCATTCTCATTTATACTTATATTAAACAGTTCCTGTAATAATCTTACATTCTAACGATCAATAAATTTATGAAGTAATAGATTGAATATGAAGACATGAAATCAAGTCACCGTCATAATTTTTCTTCAAAATAAATTATTTTCTCCATAAATCTTATAATTATCTCTCAGTAAATCATTTACCTGTTTAATGTACCCGTTATTGCATCCTAAATGTTTGCTGGCGCTATAAGTCTCATAAAAAAAGTCGTGATATTTAAATCTTTTTTTTTTTTAATTACACCCTTGTTTTGGCAATAACCAATCTGAGCTAAGTGTGCCAACATGGTGTTGACAGATAATGCATTTTCCAAAATACAGATGCTTCCAATCCAAATTGTTCTGTAGTTTAGGAGTGTAGAAAATAGACACTAATGCATAGCCGTGAAATCACTCTAATGCGTTGGTTGGTTTGGAAGTTAACTCGGGAACAAATCATTGGAATCATCAAATGGAATGAAATTTTATTGAAGAAAACTGACCATAGTTACAGATTATCCCGAACGTGTTTCGGGCATTACAGTTCAGAATTAACATGGAGTGGAAGCCGAGGTGAATTTATCAGCATTACATGTTGATACAACCAAAAGAAAGTAGTAGGAATGTCTCAATTAGACATTGTCTAAACTAGATTAATTATGACACAATTATTCAAATTGGTAAAGAAATCATATGAGATGTAATCTTCCCAACTGGGCGAAAAATTCCGGACCAGGATTCGAACCCGGGATCCCTTGGCTGAAGCTGCAATGCTCTACCAACTGAGCAATCCCGGATGAATATAGTTGAACTAATTCACCCAGTTAACCTTAATGATAATAGCATATGGTCCGATATCTGAAACAGCACAACAGAATAAATCACAGGTAATGGGACCTCCAGTAAACGCTGGAAACGTGATAACACTAGATTAATTATGACACAATTATTCAAATTGGTAAAGAAATGATCCGAGATGTAATTTTCCTAACTGGGCGAAAAAGTCCGGGCCAGGATTCGAACCCTTGGTAGCTTCAGCCAAGGGATCCCGGGTTCGAATCCTGGCCCGGATTTTTCTCCCATTTGGGAAGATTACATCTCATTGTGTAAACTTCCTAAATAAATCCAGTGAATCGTCAAAGGTTACATTATTTGGAGACTTCTTTAGAAAAGAGCATCTGACATTTTTAAAAATATCTTGTCTGTCAACACCATATTGACGCACTTAGCTCAGATTGGTTATTAACAAAAGAAGGGTATAATTTAGAAAATAATTATATCACTGGACATATTTATGAGACTCCTGGCGTCATCAAACATAGGATGAAATGACGAGTACATTAAACAGATAAATGATTTATTGAAAGATAATTATAAGATTTATAGAAAAACAAATTTATTTTGAAGAAAAAGATTGAATATGAAAATATGATATCAAGTCACCGTCAATCTATTACTTTATAAATTTATTGATCGTCAGAATGTAAGATTATTATAGGAACTGTTTAATATAAGTCTAAATGAGAATGCATATATTCTAATGAGTTATTTATGGTCGGGAAATATAATAATAAATCGTAATATACGATATAAATTATCATATAATAATTATTATACTTACATTTAATTATAATTCTCAAAATGTCCCCTAAAAATAACAAAACTATGTAAGATTTCCTTTTAAATTATATCGCTATTTAACGTAATCTTATTTTTCTTGGTTCCCTTTCAAAAAGCGTTAGTATTGCACATCTATTTCAGTTAAAAAAAACAATAGCTATCATGGAATATTTTCATAGAAAGATATATTTAAAAAAAATAAACACAGTTCAACTTTCCAACGGTTGTGAAATAATAGATTAATAACTTACTTATTTAAAGATAATTTAAGTAATCTGAGTGATTTGTTATCCAATTTTCCGACCATAAATAACTCATTAAAATATATGCATTCTCTTTTATACTTATATTAAACAGTTTCTATAATAATCTTACATTCTAACGATCAATAAATTTATGAAGTAATAGATTTAATATGAAAACATGATATCAAGTTTTGTTATTTTTATGAGAAATTTTGAGAATTATATAATTAAATGCAAGAAGAATAATTAATATATTATAATTTATATATCTATAATATTTGTTCTATTTTGTTCCTGAGCGCAATGCTGTGTATATACTTGTGAATAATTTTCCGAATTCTTTCTTTCTTTTCATTCTTTCTTACCGCAATTCTACAATTTAATATTAAGACATAGCATTTGTCCAAACACTGTAAAAGGGGAAAAAATAACTATATATATATATATATATCACTGCGTCAGAAAGAATTAATATCCCATCCAACATTGCTATACAAGTGATGAGAAATTGCTATTTAAATTTCTAAAATAATTGTTCTGTGCTCATTTCCGAGATTATATTTAAAGTCAAGGAACAATTAATAAATAATAAAATCGCACATTTCAAAAGCCATATAACTCGCATATTCATACTTTTCTGGAATTAATAAAAACTGTGCTACACACAAATGTTACATTTTACGAACATTTTTCGGCTGATTCTATTTCTTAAATATTGAAATTTGTAAGACGGCTATCAGTTATTTATTACCTAAGGATAAAAATTTAAAAATACATTAAAAAACAAACTTCTATACTTATGTTGTTTTTGCTCCAAATAGGACATAGCGCCCTACAAATTATTTGCAAAAATGGTATTATTCATTTTTATGAAGTACTAGCTGATCCTCCCGACGTTGCCCGTGCCCGTGAGAATAACCTTAAACAGAACTCAAATTTGTATGATTTTTTTAAAGAAGCTGCAGCAAGTGCCCCAAGAAGGAGATTAATATTCAAAAATGGTAGTAGCTGAGGTTCGAGAAATTTTTTTATCTTTCAAGTAGTGATTGGATGTCCTAAGAAGTTGTTAGAAAAAAAAGCTAGTGAATCGGATTATATTTAAGGGATCTATATTAGGGGGCCCAAAAGAGGCCAACTGATAGTTTTTAGCAGGGTCCTAAGAGGAAAACATCAGGTGCATCAGGACCTGCCTTGGACTATCCTCACCCAAATTTTCAGACTTCTACGTGTGATAAATTTTGCTAGCCATCACACACACACAGAGAGCGAAACTTTCTTTTATTAGTATAGATTTGACATAATAGGCCTAAATCATTAACATCTGCATCTAAAGAATTGATATAGGTGGCAAGAATTACGAATTTTGAATACCACTAATTCCGAATAGTAATATTCGCCTTATAAAAACACAGAACTCTACCATTAAATAAGATGAAGATTAGTATTCGGAACTGTGTTAGTCAAAATTCGTAATCCTTGGTTCCTATTAATTGAGGCACATAATGATATTCCCCATTGTGTTCGGTCACGTTTTCTTCTTACTTCGCTGCTGTCCATTGGAATATAAGGTAAAGCCAGGAGAGATTGCGCGGTCGGAGAGATTGCGCACATAGAGGCTCGGGGGGGGGAAGGAGTGGAGTGAGCGCGCAGCGACTCCAGGTAGTTGTACAACAGCAGTAATGGAGTGTCTACTTGAAAGTGTACGTTGATTGTTTTGAGTGTCTAAGATAAAGTATTGCTATTTTGTTTTGTTTTCCCAAAGTAAGTGCTTGAATTTTCATAGCTATTCATCAGAATTTCTATACAATGTCAGTAGTACAAAATATTTTAAACTTAAACGATTTTTCATACGCTACTAATCCAGACTAACAATGTGAACATCAACGGTTCGTTTTAGTAGCAGCCATGTTTATATAAAAGGCTGCGCAATCTCTCCTACCGAAATTGAAGAGTTTGCGCATCTACTACTTAGGAGAGATGGCGCATTGTTTCCATTAGTTTCCATGCTAGGAGAGATTACGCAGCCTATTGGTAAATTTGCCTAAAAAATTAAAAATTTAATTGGACTAGTTTTAAGTTAAACGTGTTATCAAGTAACTTAATGTTATTTTGTAATCTTATCTGGACTTGCTTTTTCTGATTATTTAATTTTTTTCCCTTTAATTAAAATTTTTTAATCATTTTTAAAATTATTTCCTTTTTCTAATTCTTTAATAATTAGGTTGAAATATTCACTCCTAATACAATAACATTTGTTCACAAAAACCTTACAACAATGTCATTTAAGTGTAATTATTATTCTTAACAATTTAATTGTAGCAATTAGTAACAATCTCTCCTACCCATGTGCGCAATAACACCAACCCTGTAAGGACAGATTGCGCAAAACAACTTTCTTGGTTTTATTACAACTGTTCTATTAAATTACAATATAACAACAAAATAGCAATGGAAATGCATAAAAAATAAATGATGTCAAAATTATTCATGGATAGTTTAGCAAAAAAATAATATTTAGATTTTTTATTGTTATTATTTTCAATTGTGCGCAGACTCTCCTAGCTTCACCTTACTTTGGTATTGTGATTCACTAATGTTGTTCTTACAACAAACGACTTTTCCGAATCTTTTGAGTGGCAACGAATAAATAAACCGATGTAAATTTAGTCTGCTAATGTGAGACTACCTTTAAAGACATGTTTGCAACTAAAAAGTTCATTTCGAAAAAAAATGGCCTTTTTAGTTGATGTAGTTTTTGGATGTACTGTAGTTTGTGCTGTAATATTTTTAACAGTGTTTTAACAGTTTATAAGTGTTGTAACTTATAACTTCCTTCACGTCAAAATAAAATAATTATACATATTGTTTGAATTATATTTATTCCAAAAAACATCTTGGCACCAAAACTATCTGTTACAAACCAGCTGAAGTTTAACAAGTATAAGAACAAGAAAATAAAACAGACATTTCATTGTGTATTTACTGAAAGTATCGCTTGAATACGCTATACAATTCTAATATTTAATTACTACATAACTCCACAAAATACACACAAAAAAAAAAACTCAAGCTTTAGTAAAACGTTTTCTATAAAACTCTGTAATGAGAGTACAAATGAATACAGAACACTTTTATTATTTTACATTAAACATGCGTTTCTAATTAACAGTATATACATTATGTGCATGAAAACATATTCTTCTAAATTCATGATACATTAATAGCCTCCAAATTTAATGTTTGTTTAAACAATTACACAACAGTGTTAAAGGGAAAAATTTCACCTGTAAAAAAAGGTCTCGGGAGTATTCTCTATTTTATACATTTTATTAAAATCATATACAGATGGTAGAAACTTATATTAATAATGAACACAAATAAAGTATATCCTTATTAAGACCACATAAAACACTTTTCAGTACAATATACAAAGCGTCCACTCTTATCGTTGTCCAATAGCTATTTCCTAAACAGTTATATTTAACGATAAAGATCCACTTACAAAAATGTTCCAAATGTTATTTTCTATCATCTTAAAAAACATTTACGTCAAAATACTTATTTCTTTCAGTTACGAAATTAATTTTTTTATATGATTACTGCGTCTTATAAATTATGTGTAGAAAAATGTTATCCATGTTCTAAAAAGTAAAACTATAAAAAAAATAATTTTGTACGGCGAAAACTTCCCGAGTTACTTTCAATCTTGTGAATCTTCAGGATTTTCTAGCATTAATCTTTTTGTTACGAGCGTCGCGTATACGGGACGCATAAAGTGATCAGATTCCTTGAATATTCGTACCAGTAATTTTTTATTGAAAATTTTGCCTTATTCAATCAAAGCGTTTCTGCAATTAAATTAATAAAATATTTCTATTTAAAAAAAAAAAACGGTGATAAAAGATTAAAAATTCTGTTGCTCATCCCGAAGAAGTTAAAAACGCATTTTGCTGATTTTATTGTACATTTTGACGTAAATTGCTTTTAATATGTTAAAAAACAGCATTTGAAATATTTTTACAGTTGAAACTATACAGTTATAAAACTAACAGTTTAGGAATTAACTACTGGACAACGATAAAAGTGGACATCCTGTATATTAATTACAGTTCCATTTAAATCTCTTTTGAACATGTTATTTTGAATATGCCATTTTATAAGTTTACTTTGAAGATTAAGATGATTTGTTATCTGGAAAAATGAGAAACACATATCTTTATTGCCAGTAGCGAGTAACTTCTGACCCAGCTATCTTGTTCATAATTTATCTAAAGATGTTTTCAATTATTCATGAAGAAGGAATGAAAATAATGCTTCTTTTCTAAATAACCCGAATTTCGATAATTTGTTTTTTACTTTATTCCTTGTTGATGTTTTTTGCCTTCTTTGATTTAGATAACTTCTTTTTCTTGAAGACTGGTTTTTTACTGGATGCTGGTTGATTTGGTTTTTCAAACTGGTAGTACAAGTGAGCATTTTCACAGTTAAATTCTCCTTTTTCTCTGCAAGAACCAGTTTCTTGATCAAAAGCAGTGCCATTAGCACAGAAAACTTTATAATCAAGCATCTTGTATTTTCCTAGTGGGACACAGATGTGGAACATTTCGCAGTTGCTCTCTATATCTGCATATACGCCTCCAGCAACTTTATCTTGACAGTTGAAACCAGATTTCTCAAAATTTTCTTCAAAATTATCAAGATCATAGTCATCAGATGCTGAAGCTTCCCGTTTGCTTCTTGTATTGGCTTGATCAGCAGCAGGTGTCTCATCTTCGTAATCATATTCATATTCGTATTCATAATTATAACTTGATGTACTGGTTGAAACTGACGGTCGTGCCGTTGGCCTGGCAGGCAAAACATTGGATAAACCTGCTCCTGCAGCAGGTCGGATAGGAAGTGCTGGAGGTCTAAATGCTGGTGGTGCAGGTCTTGCTGGTGCAACTCTGGCAGGTACAGATGGGGAAGCAGCCCGAGCAGGAGCAGGAGCTACTGTTGTTGCTGGAGCTCCTTGCTGACCTCTAAACTGGCTGGAACCGGATCTGAAACGTGTGTTCCTTGGTGGTTGAGCTGGGACTTCCCTTGGTGGAACTGTAGGAGCTGGAGTGTTCCTTCCTCTAGTAGATGAAGGTCGAGGTGGTGGAGGTGGTGGAGGTGGTTGTTCCCTGGGAGGAGGCTTGTGTACATAATTGTCAAAATCACTGTCGTAATCAGTGCGTCGGCTGTTAGCAACGCCATGCACATTTTCGTTGAATTGATGCGTTAAACTACAATCAACCCTTTCATAAGGAGTACACACACGTGTTGCTTGGCTGAATATTGTACCATTTGGACAAACAAAACTTATTAAAGACATTTTATTATGCATTCCTGGAATGCAAACGTGATAGACTTGGCAGTTCGCTTCTGGATCAGCATAATATTCCCCGCTTCTTCGATCATCACAAGAAAAACTTGTTTTAGGTATTTGATGAACATTGATGTTTGGGGCTTGCCTTTTCACTCTCTAGAGGGAAAGAAAGGGAAAAAAACATTGCTGTCATTATTTAATATTAGTTTAATCATAAAATTTTTAATAATTACTTTTCATAAATTTGTATAATAAAGTACCTTGATATCTAAATATCCATATCAACGACACATGCAACGATTTTAAGCAATTCATTCAAGAATATTATATTTCAAATATCTGGAAATCTTTACTGAGATAAATGTGAAAAAATATATCATTTAAAAAATCGTGTAAAATCTTAACATTAATCAAATTCAGTATTTTAGCAATTATTTAATTAGTAGAACAAAAAGTTAGTATATTAGAAGTACTACAGCATAAGTTATCAATTTCATTTCACATTTTGATAGAATATAAAATATTATATGAAAGCCATTTTTTTTAAATTAAGGGTGGCTGAAAAAGGTTGAAATGGGCTTTAATTTTTTACCTGATGGAGATAAAAAAGCAATGTAAATAGCAAAAATGTTTAAAATAAGATAGAAAATTAGATTATGCTAATGAATAATCTTAAGTAACTTCGAAAACTTCTTTAGCTTTCATTAGCATAATCTAATTTTCTATCTTATTTTAAACATTTTTGCTATTTACATTGCTTTTTTATCTCCATCAGGTAAAAAATTAAAGCCCATTTCAACCTTTTTCAGCCACCCTTAATTTAAAAAAAATGGCTTTCATATAATATTTTATATTCTATCAAAATGTGAAATGAAATTGATAACTTATGCTGTAGTACTTCTAATATACTAACTTTTTGTTCTACTAATTAAATAATTGCTAAAATACTGAATTTGATTAATGTTAAGATTTTACACGATTTTTTAAATGATATATTTTTTCACATTTATCTCAGTAAAGATTTCCAGATATTTGAAATATAATATTCTTGAATGAATTGCTTAAAATCGTTGCATGTGTCGTTGATATGGATATTTAGATATCAAGGTACTTTATTATACAAATTTATGAAAAGTAATTATTCTTAATCTTATGAAAGCCATTTTTTTTAAATTAAGGGTGGCTGAAAAAGGTTGAAATGGGCTTTAATTTTTTACCTGATGGAGATAAAAAAGCAATGTAAATAGCAAAAATGTTTAAAATAAGATAGAAAATTAGATTTTTCAAAAAGTTACACTATTTAAACTTTTATACAACCCTCCTAGACAAAATTAATCAATTAGATTTTTTTTTCTTTTGCTACAACAAGATCATTACAAAAACCTGCATGCCTCTTTCTTTAAAATGAACTGAATTTTTCTAAAGGAAAATAGTGACTGATACGACTTTTTCGTACCATTTAAAAGACATTTTCATCAGTGAAAATAGAAAATTGATAATAGCATTCTTTAGATGAAAAATACGTTGTGAAAAACTTGTATCATAAATACAACTAAATATAGCATAGCACAAGCAGATATCATGTCAAAAGACAAATGTAGTTTTAAATCCCAGAAACATTAAAAAAAAAATTCAATTACAAAACATTTTTAAAGTGTTATCTCTTATCTCCAAAGCATAACTGAACTCTTCTAATGTTACTTGTGTGAATATTTTGGAGTTCTTCGTCACTAATATTGTTGCAGGCGCATCGGTTATCTTTTTTTTTTTATAGTCAACTGCATATCTATTATCATCCGCTTTTCCTTTTTATTGCAATGTCTCACAGATTTAAATTTCTAATTTATGGTTCACTTTCACTATGGTCAATTTTTAATTAAACATGAACTCATTCAAATTTAAAGATACAGGTATGCATTTTGTTTTCTTGTAATGATCTTTTTTGGAGAAAAAAGAAAAAAAAATTATAATTGACCAATTTTGTTTACAGGACTCTTATAAAAATTTAAAAAGTCTAACATTTTGAAAATTAATGGCAGGACTATTTCATTAATATAATCTCATTACTTCTTTCTTCTGAACAATTTGCAATTTACACTCAGACAAGTAAAAATTAAAGTGCGTTTCAACCTTTTAGAAAACTCCGTATATTTCAGTGTTAATGTGTAGTTCTAGAAGAAAGGAAACTAGTTTGAATATTAAATAGAAATTGAAAAAGATATTTAACTTGGGTGAAAAACTTACTGTAAGATTGTCATTTCCCAGAACTGCGACAGCCAATACTATTGTACCTAAAATTAAAGAACAATTTAGATTCTTGAAAGAGTTACAAAAATCAATAACTATAACATGCGAATATATTTACACAAACATATATAAGAGAAATTGCCTGTAGAAAAATAAACCAATGAATCAACATAGAAATTCATGTAAAAATTAGTACAAATGTAACGTAGTTTTTCGGTTTCAGTTAAGCTGCAGGGATTTTTCCCCCCGTAGAAATCAATCCACTGAACTTTAGTGTGTGTTACGTTCATAAATTCTTCTATTACGTTAAAAACAAGAAGAAGGAAGAAAGAAAAAGGAAGAATTTCGATTCCAGGATAAAACTTTAACTCTTTGCATCACCGCGTTGCATATCTACAACATACCCAAAAATCAATGTTACTTAGACAGTTGGTTTTAAAAAACGGTTTTATTTATTGCTGCTATCTCCGAACACAGCCGTTAGTTCATAGAATTCTCAACAGATGGCGATACTGCGTTAATTTTTCATGCCAAAGTTTTATATATCATTGGAGCTGTTGACGTCCAAAAATAGACTTTTTACAAAGGTAATTTCCTATACTTTACAATTTTTTATTAGCAAATTGACAATATTTATGAGAAGCATGTAATTTTTTGTGAAAAAGTACCTTTTAGTCAATATATTTTTATGGTCAATGTCATAATTATGGTAATTTTTTTTTATTATTTTATTTACATTCTTAAACTGGTGTATTTTAACGTCTGAGTAAATAATTTTTAAATTGGAGTTGTTGAGGCACAAAGGGTTAAATATGTGCTACAGAATTTTCATGTTTTCGGAGAAATAAGGGACTTTAAACTGCTAGCTCTGATCTTAAGAATGAAATGTGCTGCGGCAGGTAATATAGTATCCAAATATAGTACAAACTTGAAGGGGCGGTAGATCACACTGCAACAAACATTTTTTCTAGAAGAAACTAGAGTCGCAATTCATTTTTTCAATTAAAAATACACTCTGGGATTTTTGTTAATAACTTTAACCATAATGGAGGTATTTTAACGGAATTTTCAACAATTTTCAAAAATTCTTTTACCTTGTAATATTGTAATATCATTTACTAGTTACCTTAGTATTCGAACCCTATAAGGGTACCCTAGTGGTCGAATTAGTTTTAAAAGTTTTCATTGTTTTGCGGAGCTAACATTTGTGGGTAAATGTGAAACGTATTCTATCTCTCTCTGACTTTCACCAAGTGTACAAGGATCTCCGTAATTTAGTTGTCATTAGAACTTTGCGAAGATATGTTAATTAGGTGCTTGTGCTTGTCCGGTGCACTAGCGGCTCGTCAGAGGGTGTTGGAACACTTTAATGCCAGTATTTTTTTTGTACCCCAGAAATTGTACTAAATCAATAAAGCTTAATTACCTGGGAATGTTATCCATTTATCCATTAAAAACTAAATTTAGTATACAAAAATACTGGTAGTACACTGATGCAGCACCCACTGACAAGCCGCTACTGATCCGGTGACTATATATAGGGAAGATTTAGAAACATAATTTGGATTTTCTGTGGATCTTACTTTTATAGGACTTCTAGCAGAATCAGCACGTGTCATCAAAGCAACTTTTTCTCAGAGTAAAGAAATGGAATTTTGTTTAGAACGTGGGAAAGTAAATTGCTGCAAGGCTGTAGAGTGGAGCGTAAGACATTTATTTAGCTATTTTAATAAAGTAGTATTTGGACTCTCGGAGTCTATTGATAATTTAAATCATATTTTGTGGTTTTTGGTAAAAAGAACTGTGCAGTCACATTTTGTGAACTTTGCAAAATTAGCAAAGTTTGGAAAGGTATTTCTTCGCCTTAGTTTTTCTTATTGTTGTGCATTGAACCTCCAAAACTTAATACTGATTAACTTAATACTAGAATATTAATTTAAGTCTTATAAATTGTTGAATAAAAACAAGCATTTTAAAGAGGGTTTTTTTTCTTTGTCTGGCGTCATTGTTTATGTTGTATTTCAGCTTACCCTCATTATGTTAATTTAAAATGGTCCAGGACATAAAAAATCTACACATCTTTTTTTTAACTTAAAATACTTTAGGGGTTTAAAAACTACTACCTATTGTTATAAAGAACTATACCTATTATCAGATTTTTAACTAAATTTCAATTTAATAAAAATATTTTTATGGAAAGGAAATTTAATTTGTAACATACATTAATGTACTGATTGGAAAATTAGAAAATTTTCAAGAATGTTAACGAAAATAACATGGGGATGCGGATGCTTATCTACCTTAAATAAAATAAACACACAGATATCAGATATTTTCTGAATAATTAAAAAACAGGATTACTTAAAAATGAAAATTAAATATAGTTACATGTAATAATTGTCAATAAAAGCAGCTCTAGTCGACTTTTCAGTCTTCCGTTCATATATGTATATTTTTCATTTACCATTATCTAAATATTGTATTTTTGAATTCAGTATTCATTATACTGCAAACTTTTTTCTCAAATCAAAAATAGCTCCTGTACATCGATTGCTTACAAATTAGATATTTAAATTTTTCTGAAGGCTATGAGGAAGTTTATCAGGTTTTGCATTGAAAATGACCGGTCAATCATAGCCTATTTTTGAAGTCTTTCAGATTTTAATCCATTTTGAGGACGTCTTTTTATATTCGTCCGAAGACGATAAGCATGCATAATAGACAAATAAAGTATTTACTAAGTTTACTGCAATAGTGAAAACACTCTCAAAGAAGAATTTTTGGCAGCTTTATATTTGGCTTTTCTTTTTCTTGATTATTAGATGGATCATAATAAAGAGCATCGTATTTACACAAATTAACAAGTCATATCATTTCAGTGAACATTTACACATTCAAAACGGATAACTTCAGGTGTTCACGATCTCCAAATCTTTCTTAAAGCCTGAATGAGCCCCACATCATAAGTTGAGCCTTTACTGAGATACATATAGCCAGAGAAATAAATAGGATATAGTATGCCCTAAAAGGAGCTGAAAGTTTTCGAAATTCAATAAGAAATAAACGGAGACAGCTATAGAAGTTATTCTTCTAGTAAAGTAACCTGTGAAGACAGGCATTTCCTTAATACGCTACCTTTCTTTAGTTCCATATATCTCCGATAGATGGTGCTGCATTGCGTAGACTACTCAAAACAAACTTGCCATTTCAAAACGTGAACCATTTTTTGCCGTTTTAACAGTTAATAAGAATGAAAGTTAAAAATTGAGTGAATTTTGATGCATGTTTATACATTATCTTGAGCATTCTAACAATTTGAGAAAACGCAGCATCATTTATCGGTGATATTTGGAACTAAAACAAGGAAGCGTAGTAAATAAATTCCCAATTTAACGCATTAATCTTCTGCAAGAATAACTTCAATAGCTGTCTGTATTTACACGTTATTGAATTTCAAACTGTTCAGGCCTTTTTAGGACATTCTGTGCTTTTCTGATGATTATTCTTGGAATTCTGTTAAATGAAGAATCTAAGAAATATTTCGTAACTAATTAAGAGTATGTAATAAGTAATATTCAAAATTTTAGTACTTACTATTTTATTTACGATATCAATACTGTCGTAAGTTATATACAACGAATTTCTTCAATGATGCTTTATATACTATGATTTTAATTATAAATTGTAATCCTACACCTAGAGATAATGTTATAACACCCCTATGGTTATCATTGCACTATTATATATTACATCGGGATTGTACTATTATATATTACTACTTACTATTATATATTACTATAAAACAGGCGGCTGAATAAAAACACCACTTCCGTGTATTCGATTTTTACGAAACTATGATAACATCCCTATGGTTATCATCATTGCACTATTATATATTACATCGGGATTGTACTATTATATATTACTACTTACTATTATATATTACTATAAAACAGGCGGCTGTATACACTTCCGTGTATTCGATTTTTACGAAACTACGATATGTGGAGATACGACCAATGGCACCAACTTTTGAAAATTATGGGGCGGGCTCAAAAATTTTTAAGCAAAATGACATGGCCTGTTTTATTATTTTTATATGTTATTCATGAATCATATATATTACTTCTGTTGTCAACATCCCTTTTTCTAAGCGAATACAAAACACAGAACAATAAATAAGATACCATATGGAAGGATTTTGAACAGGCTTCCGACATAGTACACTCACATTTCGTTAACACACGTTTTCTGATTAAAAACTGCAGTTAATTAAAAATAAAATCAGCATTGTTTTCATAAATGAAATAAAAGGTTTTTCTCAAATCAGTTTTGCCACAAAAATAAAATATCGCATTATATCGTGCCCAACAATGATTAGAAAAAACATAAATAGTAAAATAAAGATAAAGTGGGACATTTTTGCTGCACGGGTTTATTTTATATTTATGATTAAAAGCAAAATTCAAATGCTCAATTTCTTTTTCTTTGTCGCATTTTTTTTTTTTTTTTTCGAAACAGATGATGTCATCCTTTAATGTAGCTAAAATACGATTGATATTTTATTTTATTTTTTACCTTTTACAATCTTCGTTATTTTTTACTGTAACTGTGATTGAATAAATGAGATGATATTCTGGTTTGGCTAATGTTCTTTGTAGATATTTTAATCCTTAATTTTTCTTTAGAAGTTTAACCTGCATCTAAGAAAAATTAGATATTGGTAAAAAAAATATTGCATTGCAGTGCGAAATCTTTGCACTGGTCCACTGGTTCTTTCTTATAAGACAGCAGCATTAATATTTACTATAATACTGTAAATATGATTACAAATTAAAAACTCAAAAATAAAGACATTTCAGTCACTTAAGGACTTTATGAATGTGAAAGGGTTAGAGGGCATTAAAATAGATAACGTTCACTCAGTGACTTATACTCACTGATCAATACGGAAAATATATATCTTTTGACAGAAATCTAATGATTATGCATGCACTGAAGGATATTTAGTGATTTTCTGTGTCTGTTACGGGTGTCATGATTATTTTTCACACAAAATAATCTTTTGAACGTCAACATAGTAAACGCTCTGAAACAAAATTTCATTAAGTAAAAAATTTAGAAAACGCATAATACATTTAAAAACACAATTTCAGCATTTACTACCACTAGTCAAATAAAATATCCGATTCCTTTTGTGCAGTCCTGTATATGATCTATAGATTTGTTTGTATACTACACAGTATGCTAAAATTTAATTCAATTAGGAAATATATAGCACAATTAAAAAACCCCTTCAGCAATTTCAGTCAATAAATGTACATGTACGTGGGATATTTTCAGCAGTCCTGTATATGATCTACATAATTTATATGCACCAATCAATGAGAAAAAAAAATGTTACATTTAAAAACACGTACCACAAGGGAAAACGAGCAATTATTGTTCATAGACAGTACCGTAACCAAAATTTTTTAACCGTCCCTGTAAATGAACGATACATTCTATGCATACCAAATTCTACAGTAAGCGCTTTGTAGTACACCTCGGTAATATGTATAAATTTGAATATGTTTAAAATAGTGAAGCATCATTAAAATGCGCTGCGAATGATTTTTCCCCATAGACCGTAATGTTACGAAATTATTTTGTATGTCCTTATAAATGAACGATCTCTATGCACACCATATTCTACAGTAAGCACCTTGTAGTACACCTCAGTGATATGTATCAATTTGAATATGTTTGAAATAGTATAACATCCTTAAAATACGCCGCAAACTATTTTTCCCCCTTAGACCGTAATGTAACGCAATTCTTTTGAGTGTCCCTGTAAAAGAACCATAAATGTTACACATTTCATTTTCAATACCAAACATGCCCTAGTAAATCCCAATAACATATATAAATTTCAAGGCAATCAGAGTATATTTACGTGAGTTAGAGCACGGACAGACAGACAAACAAACCGACTTCATAAACACTTTTCAACTATGTTGGAAAGTGTTACAAATATAAATAAATATGTAGTGAAATAAAACAAGGGAAAATAAGTTGGCTAGGAGAGCAAATTATTGGGTGGGCTCCACTGGATACGACTATATTTATCATGCATTTTCACACTGATTTCTTTAGTCACAGGTGTTAATAACTATACATTTAATGCCGTCAAACTTACTGATCGCGATTGTTATAGGGAAAAAAAAACATGTTTTTATACAAATGAGTTCCCCGGCATTAAGCAAAAAAAATAGTTATTATTGTCCAACATTTCAGAAAGTTATTATTTCATCTAACTAAATTTACATTTTATCATTGCGTTAAAAGCATGTCATTATTGACTTTAAAAATCTTGACGAATTCAGGTAACAACCATTTGTTCAGTGGTTTCCAAAGAGTTTAATGCGATGTCTACGTGATGGGTGGCGGCTACTATACTAGTCTGTAATTCGTTTGTAACACATTCTTTTTCAAACTACTACAAATTACTGGAGTGAAATATTATATTTGTACGCAATTCACCTAAGAGGCATAAGATTATCAAGCGTAAGATTAAAATTTTCATTATGGACACTACCATTATAATTTACCATTTCTAAATTTGCGCTCTAACCCAATTCATAGGAATTAGTGAAAAAGCGTGTTTTAATACATGAATGAAACAGGATTTATATCTGACTGTGCTAAATTCCAACCTTTTAAAATGACCAGTTAGAATTCTAACGAATTAAGGGATAACTTTCTAAGGATATTTTTGCTTTTTTTTATTTTCTTATACTTTATTTATCAGATAGGAAAACTGGATGAGTTGTTTTTCTTATTGAACTTTTTCTAATTAGCTACATTTTATATTTTTCAACTTTCTGATTCAGAACAATGTATCTCCTCTTGAATTCGATAAAAATAGATATCATAAAAACACGGTTAACAAATTAGCAACAATGATATTGGATATGTATAAAAATATTTAAGGATGTATTCAAAAAGCAACAGAATGAGAGAAATCCGGGTAGTAAACTGTTCATAGAGGCTATATTATTCCTATTTAGATTTACTTATTTGCCGTTCATGCAAAGGCAAGGGAATAGTTCTTATAATGACTAAGTGATAGATTAAAATAAGACGATACAGTACCATAGATGCCAAATTTTACGCTTTTTTTTACCATTATTTTTGAAAAGAAAAATTTATCTTATTTAATCGCCTAAAATTTAGATTAATTAAAGCAAACTTTTCTTTACAAAATTATTGTTGGGAAAAAAGTATAAAAGTTGCAGCTGTGAAATGTATGTATTGAACACATATTAAGCTGAGAAACATAAAAAAGAGAAAAACCTATAAGCAACGAGTGCTATTTTAGTTTAAGAACTACTATCTTATTGCATACTGAGTTTCTAAAATAAAATACAGGATATTGCAAATTGTTTAACTATGCAAAAATGTTGTCCTTGTTTTCTTTGTACCTTTTACCAAAGCTTCTTTAATCCTTTGACAACGAATTTATCTTTTATTAGAAATTGCTGCAACTGGAGAGACTATTTTTTTTTATTCCATTCGTACTAATTTTCCAAAAATAATTCTTTGACATATACTTCTAGGACAATTTCAAGATAAATCTACCGCAAAGAAAAAATTTTGTAAATAGTGGTACGGACAGAATATAGAAGTAGCCGCCAGTGGCAGCCCTGCTATCGCTCCGTGGGACGTACAGGCCCCGCAGTAGTCACGGTGTTAATTCGTCTACTATTTATGTGGATCGCGTTTTTTTAACTTTTAATTTTATTAATGTCAAAACAAACGAAAAAGATTTTTATGAGATAAAGTCTCAAACTAAAATTGATGTTGTGCTAAATCTCTGAACGAATTAAAATTTGCGTTAATATTTTTAAAAAATCAGGAAATTTGGTTTTCAATATAGTTTCTATACCTACTAAATAAATGTAAATAGAATTAAAAACACAGAAACTGATATTATCATGATTTTGCTAAAATGAAGAAATGCATTATAAAATTATCTTTGATATCTTGTGAAATTATGAGAGCAAGCGAATGAGACTGTCTTAAATATGTGATATTATGGAAATTTGTTTGCGTGCGCGATTACGCTGAGATACCTGGCAGCAGAGCTATGAAATTGGACATAAAAGTAATAAAAATTTTAATTTAAAACATCTCGAGACTCTGCCAAAACTTTTAAATTAGAATTTTTTTTTTTTTTTTTTTTTTTTTTTTTTTTTTTTTTTTACTTTTTAAAACTTTTATTACCGTACTCTATCAACAGATCTAGAAATCTATAGAGACAAAAAAAAAAGTAAGTTCGCAGACTGATAAGTCTTGGGAAATATAGAATATTCTACCCACCTGCTAATGTGATGAAAATCATATTTTAGCATCTAATAGATTCATAGAAATGAAATTTTGCTGCGTGATGTAGCTCAAAACACTTTTTTTTTTTTCGAAATTCAGACTAAAGAATATCTCAAGATCTATGAGAGTCTCTAAGATACATTTTTGGAATATGATGAAACGCAAACATTAGGTGCAGAGAACGAATTTTTTTTTTTCGAAATTTGTCTCCCCTCCCACTCTTTTTTCTCGAAGGAGGCGAAGACATTATCTTAGAACTTAAGTTAGCCTTAAAGAATTTCGCCAGATGGTTAAGTAATAAGCATCGGTTACGGTGGATTTTTTTCGAAACTTGACTTCTAGTGCCCCAGGGAAGAAAAACATTTTCCATAATCTATCAAAACCTCAGAGAAGAAAAAATGAAGGATGATGAAACTCGGAACATGGGATGCGGAGGAATTTTTGAAAGATTGGCTGCATGTCTCCTAGGGTGACAACCCACCCCGTCAAAATTACCAAAATATCCGAAATTAAATCGTCTAAAAAAGACGCTAAGTGGAACAAGGATAGAAGAAACACTTTCTAGGAGGAGATTCTAATAAATATTTATTTAAAACAAAGTGTAAAATTGTCAATCTTCAAGTCGCAGTTAATAGTATATATTGGTGGCTACTGGTGATAATCTATTTTCTTAAGAAGTATGAAATTACAAAAAATTATCACTTGTATGTGTATTTTCATTTTTGCAATTCCATTTAAGGCTTTTTATAGAAATTCCCTATTAAAACGAAATCCAGCGAATTCAAAAGTTTAAAAAATTCACATTTTGTGCTTGCGATAACTCAAATTATTTATTCTTACTTTAAGAAAAGTCAAACACGCAAAGACATTTGTTTTGTTTTATTAGTTTAAAGACAGGCTGAAGATAAATGCAGTAGGCTCTAATATTTTATGATAATATAATTCATAGTATCAATTAACCTTACAATAAAACCATCCAAAACTCTTGAAAGCCTAGTTTAGACAAATAATGCATTAATTAATATAGAAATTCGATTTTCCTATATGTTTCCAAGACAATTTGTGTAATACAAATAAACCAGATGTTAGTCAAAGGTACAGTAATTTACTCATAATGTGCATATTAACAAAAGTGTTACCACAGCGACAGGATTTTTAATATACTATATTATAATAATATGTATTAATATATTATTTTAAAAGTATAATAAATTTATTAAATTATTATTAATAAACAAAATGTTATGTAACATTTAATTTTCTTCATGAAATTATACATTTGTACCCCCTCAGCCATTTAAGGATTAATAAAAAAAAAGTAATGAAATGTCTAACAAAAGATGAGTGTGTTTCCAAAGCTTCATTTACATAATTGATCTCGTGTTGAAAGTAAAATGAAGATTTCAAGGATCTTCACTTATTAATATTTTCAATGACAGGTAAAAAAGTCATGGCTATTGTAACAGATGACATGATTGAAATGGTTTGGTGAAATTGACTTACTTATAAGAAACCGAAGTGTCCTACTTCTCTGCATAATCAGTCTAGATAGGTCAAATTGTCACTAAAAATAATGAAGCGAAATGGCTTTAACCTGAAAGGGAAGAATATAAAATCAATTATCTTAATCAAATGTACTGAAAAAGAAAAAGTGGAAAGAAATGCCAAATAGATGTGATAACAAAGATAATAGATAACAAAATGCAATTTGTATGACTTTATAAAATGACAGCTAGCTTTACGCATAAAAAACAGCAAAAATAATTTTTCTACTTTATAAGTAAACTAACTAAAATATTTTACCATTCAGGAAATTTTTAACTTGACTAGTTGTTTTAAAATTTATCATTATTAATATCACTATTGGTTTTCGATTTGAGTTAAAGCAGGTAGACTTAAAATGTTAAAGAATAGTGTTCTACCAATTTTTATAATTCATCAATTTTTGTTTATATTGTCTGAGAGAATCGTTCGTGATTCTCCAACGTGCATTTAAAATAACTACATTATTTCGATTATAATTAGCTGCAATATAAGATACAATGTTCAAATCGAAGAGATTCCAGAAATTTTCGGTAAAATTGTGTTTACAAGTAACATCAATTTGCAAATAATATCCATTTCTAATATAATCCCGAAAAATAAATAATTGCATTTTGTACTGTTATGTACATTGCATTTTGTACATTGACAATTTGTACTGTTACAAGAGTATGCTCCAGGAAGTAGTATAATATTAAAAACTTAAAACATGCGATAACGAATGTGTTACAGTAGCAACTACAGAAAATTAAATCACTGAACTTTATCTAATAATTATAAGAATCAGAAACAAAAGTAGTGCTTATAGAAGCTTTACTTTTCTCAATACAATCTCAGAGACTACACAACTGTTAAAATAAACTTCAGGTATAGCCTAAATATTAAAAAAATATTCTGTATTGATCAGCTATACATTTATATAGCTTATTGAAAGCTATGCAAATAAGTCAGTCATTATATTCGAAGATCCACCAATGAGTACATGAAAATATCATTTATATGAATAAAATAACGATATCGCTAAATTCCAAAAACCTGTTCCATTTCTATGTAGTAATATATGTGTAGGTATTAAATAATTAGCTAATAAATCTTTAAATCTATGTGTACCCTGCGAAGTTGCCAATCCCTCAAGTTTATGGCTAAATTGCTCTCAGGTTCCTTCCAATTTTTATAGTTACTGAAAGGGGATCTACACTTTCAGAATTATCAAATTGCTACAGTAACTTTCTAATGCTACTCCTCTAAGCTCACTTGTATTTCTATATATAACTTTCTAGTCAGCTCTCTCAAACACAATTTAACCGCATTTTCCTAACAACGTTTTACCTAATGCACAACCTAACAGTATTTAATTTAAATATTTTTATTTGCAATCTCCCTCAAGAGGATCAATTATTCGAAAGTTAAATATTTGCATAAAACCATTAACCTCGAATGATATTGTTAACAAATAATTCCGTCAGTCACTCATACAGGATTTCTTTTTGGTCAATTTTTGGAACTCATTTCTCATTTTCAAAACTGCTTAAAAAATCGAAATTATAAAAATTTTTACATTTTTTAGGATTTTCCTGCAAGTGAAGAAAGTTTAGTTTAATTTGCAAAAAACAAAACGGCGATAGCTTGAACGGTTTATGCGTGATAAGATACACTGATTCAAAGGAACTTGTTTCAAGAAAAATGCTTTTAAAGTTCAAACGCGCTGTTTTCTCAGCCGTGACACAGGTCTGTTAAACTGATTGTCACGCCTTAAATATTGGGTGGAACAAAAAACGGTTTTGACAGCATATTTTAAGGACTTTAACGTAGGGGTCTTCAACCCGTGTCTAGTGGTCTACGGGTGGCCCAACGTGTAATTTAGACTATTAAGAAATGAAAGTTTATCGCAACATCGAAAAGACCTTCGAAGCGACTTATTAAGGCAAATCCTTTCTTTAAATAAAAGATTACAAGGAAAGCAAAGGAAAAGCCACTTGATACATTTACTTTTCCTCCACTCAGCCATATTCAAACCTGCGGCCCGCAGGTCGCATGTGGCCCTGCGACCTTTTATGTGCGGCCCGAGACACATAATCAATCCCTAATTATAAAATTAAGATTCTCTTAAAAGTTTAACACCTTCGCCGTTCCTTTATATATTCTCGTGGAAAGACAAAATCAGCCAGTTATTTGTAATTACTAATTTAAAATCATGTTGAAACATCTTAAATGTCATTTCCTTAGTCAAAAATTCCTTTTTTTCATGTAGTTCTATTCGTGCTATGGTGGTGTACACTAATGAAACGTTATTCCAAATTAATTAAATTTGCACTATATATTTCTACATTACAAAATAAATAAAACGTTTTTGCATTGAAAATGAATGATTTATTAAAGAAAATCTCTTTTTTTTTTCTTTAGAATTTGGTGATGTTGCATTGTTATATTATGTTTCATATTTGTCATATTGCTAATAATGCTTATTTGGATTTTCGAGGAGGAAAAAATGGCAGAAAAAAATTTTGCAACAACTATTTTCGCGGCATATTTCTACATCATTTTCAATAGAAATCTACCCCAAAGTAATTTTTTTGGAAATAGTGGTGTTAAAATTTTTGGTAACATTTCTTCCACGACAAACGTTCAATACTACTAATTATATTAACTTTTTATTTTGCTTCTATATACTGCTTTTGTTATCTTATTATTTTAATTACCTTTTTTTACATTATTATACAAAGTGTGTTGCGGCCCGCCTAACGTCACAAACATATGTTTGCGGCCTGCGAGAAAAAAAAGGTTGAGTATGGCTGCCATCAACAACAAATGACGGTGAAGTTAATTTGCTAATTTCGTGTCGTAAAAAGCAGAAATTTTGTGACACGGATAGTACCGCTTTTTGCTAATATTTCCCAATGTTTTATATGTATGATTACTCGTGTATCAATATGGTACTGTTACACAGTCTTTCTATTGTATTTCGCTCTTGAGTGCTACCTAACAGATTAATTTCATTAAAATAATGTACTGCTACTATTAATAAAATAACTAATTGTACAGAATTTCTAGTGGTAAATTTAAATATCATATGCAAATATAAATAAAGTGAATCTAGTAGAAAACGATAATTATGCAATTCCGCAGTGCCTATTTACAATCTTCCCCAAGTCTTGTAACTTATGAGTGTATACATTTTTTGCCTACATTATTTAACTGACTTATGGGTTGCCAACGGAACTTTAAGAATGTATTCATGTGGTCCTTGAGCGTAAACAGGTTCAAGACACCTACTTTAAGAATTCAAAAAATCAGAAATTGTATATATATATTATTTTTAAGCTTTTCGGGATAATCTCCCCTTAAACAATTAATGACAAAATTATTCTTTTTAACTGTAATGATTGCATCAAATATATATTTTAAGTTATTCAATTAGCACGTGAAAAAATAGCTAATATTTCCAAGTTTTATGCACTGAATAAATTTTTGTCAAATTGTTTTACATTTTTCGGGACAGATGCGAAACTTATAATACCTTACTTTTTTCTTCCTAACCTCCCTCTCTCTCTATATATATATATATATATATATATATGTGTGTGGGGAAGAGAGAAATAGAGAGAAAGCAATATTTTCATTCTATTTTATTCGCAATTTGAATACAGTTTAGATTCCATGGAAAAATAAATAAATTTTCTGAATGTCAATGGAATGACTTTAGTATTTTTAAAAATAACATGAATATTGAATGATCTAGTCTCAATTAAAATTCCGCATTTACAGAACATTCTCCCACTACTTAAAAGTGTTAGCCGCTATTTGATGAAGAATATTCAAAAACGACAGTTCAACATTTAAAAACTGGCGCATCTATCGCCACAATCACAAATTTTACGTATAAAAATAATGAAAAATACATTCGCAAATTTGAAAAAGTTATCAATCTATTTCTTTATATATTGATAAAACAAATTATAGCTGAAGATTTGGAGAGCTTCATCCCCCTCTACACTTTTTTAGTTCCAAAAGTTGCCGTTTATATGCACAATGATATCTTGTGTAACGAATGCCTCTGCTAACGATTTTTTCGGCTAACAAACAATTTTTTACCGTTTTTCTGACTCGGCTAATGAATATAGATTTGGCTAATGAATATAAATTCGGCTAACGAATGTTTAATTCTGCGCACGTACTAATATAACGTAGCCGTCTTGTATTTCAATTAGACGGAAAGTCACGTTTTGGTTCACGAAGATTTCGGCTACCGAATGTGATATCGGAACGAATTATCTTTGTTAGTGCAGGTATCACTGTATCTACTTCTCCTAGGTTAGAGAGGGATATTAAAATACGATAAAAGAAACTTAAGAGCGTTTCATGAAAGTTTAGAAAGTTATGTGTGTAATAAAATGTTTGCAAAACTACTTTTTCTTTAACCAAAGTTTCACGGCAATGATTATTTTTAAGAAAAAATATTGCAGAATCTTTATCAATATTTCATAACGTAAGGTTATCAACCACAGTAACATATGAAATTATTATTCATATTGAAGGATTTCATATTTTATTTGAAAATAACTAACTCTGTTAAGGCGTAATGAAATTAGATTTTTTTCACTTGGATTCTAGCAAAACATTCTCTTTTGTTTTCTCTATTTTCGCAAGTGAATAATTTTTTCTTGTGTAAGTGGTTACAGCTTTAACTGTCAGTAAAACAAAAATAATTGTGAAAACGATAGTGAATTTAATATTCTTTATAACAAGTCTTGCCGTAAGAATTTTCACCCGAATTGCTTTAGAATCCTATACATTGTATGAGCAGAAAAAATTCTTGTATAAAATGTTTGTCTTAAAACATCTCTAAAATATTTTGTATGCTTTGGGAGACAAAAACATATCGGTGATGAATACTATTTCATAGCATTACATTAACAATCATGTTAATGGGTGCATCTCCTTGGAATAGAAAATCCATCTTGCTTGATTGAGAGCAAGGACATGGTACAAAGAAATCCTTCACACATCCTTGAATTTCTGGTAATATCAAGGCAATATTTCTGTATTCCTTTAACAGATTTTGCACTTCAGCCATTAAACATTCTTTACTCTATAAATATTGCTTTTTGAGAGGAAATCCTTGTTTAGTGCAGTAGTACAATACCCAAACATGTATTTTCAAATTTATTCGCCAGTTATGGTGTTAAATGTTTAAATTTTCATCAGACTTTATGTTTCATTTTTTTTAATAATAATATATAACATAATTAATGCGTACTGAAAAGTTAAATTAAAAATAAATGTAAGTAAAGTGAAAGCATATTTAAAACATTTAAAAAAAATTATAAGAAGGAAAGAAAGAGAAGGGAAATCATACACTGATATTTTGGAAAATGTCATTAATTTCTACATATATGCAATTAAACTGTTATCAGAGAATAAAGTTTTTTTTTTTTTTTTTTAAGCAGTAGAAACTATGACATATTTAAAAAAAACAGCAAAGAGAAAGCCGTCAATAAAAATATCATGAATCGCAGTAAAAAGTGAGACTAAAAACTAGAAGCAGATAGTATATTCTACAATTATTCGGAGTGATTTATAATGTTATGATTTTTCCTAAATTTTTTGCCGTTAAGTTATCTCTAATTTTAGAAAGAATTATGTTCGTAGTTTATTAGAATTTTAAAATTTACTACCTGCGTGGCAACCTGATATGTTCCATTTAAATTACGTGAGATATTTCGATTATTTGGAGGGAAAAGAAAATCTAATTTTATTGTATAATTAGAATAGATTTATTATATTAGTTGTATTATATACAT
The DNA here is from genome assembly GCA_963931845.1 of Maratus michaelseni. Classification (NCBI taxonomy): domain Eukaryota; kingdom Metazoa; phylum Arthropoda; class Arachnida; order Araneae; family Salticidae; genus Maratus; species Maratus michaelseni. Next base: position 350,145,626 of record OZ007586.1, read on the forward strand.
AAACTTCACGTAAGAAATATTTATAATGTATGTTAAAAGTTTTCTAAATGAAAATGAACCTTTTCAATGACGTCGTTTGTCAAAATCCGTGGCAAACAAAAAATACAAGCTACCACGGTGCGTTACACGTGTTTCTGTTTTCAGACCGCTTGAGTCACGGGATGCTCGAATGCACGAGCACGAAAAGAGCATCAAGTGACTCTAGCGGTCTAACGTGAAAGGTAATGGGACAGCCTGTCTTTTTCGTTAGCATCGCCAAAAGAATTTCGTTCTTTTACTTTTGGCTTCTAATTTCGGAACTGGTGAAATGAAAATGACATTAGTTTAACGAAATTTACTATTTTCATACAAAACTATTTAAGTTTTGAGAATTAAAATAAATTATTTTTACACGTTAAACTAGTTCACTTTTAAAGAACTTGTGGAAACTTTTAACCGGCAATGGTCAGAAATATTTGAAAATCACTATTTTCTCTTTAAATTCAATTCTTGTGATTGGGTGCATTAATTGTTCAGTTGAATGCGAGGAGCATAAACTTTTAACCTATTTCGCTAAATGTAAAACTCAAAAAAAGGTACGATGTATTGATTTTTAGATGTCAATTTCTCGATAGACGACATTTTGTTTTCTAGAATAAACTGATTCATGAAGCTTAAGTATGTAAAAATACGTTTTTATTTCTTCGAATTTTCTTGAAAAATGTAGTTTAATCAAGATAATATTTCTTTCATCATCTATTCAAATTAAAAATAATTCTTTTCAAATTTTAATAAGAAAATGATGTTAATAATTCTTTAATGATACTTATGAGTTTATTTTTTCACTATTTTATCCACAACAACGGAGTACAGTGTGTTACATAATGATAAATCCATCCTTAAAAATATGTTTGATTTTTCAAAAACATGGGAGTTTTCTTGGGAATAAACTCCACGTTTTCTTGTCTAAATTTATGACAGCAAGAAAGAATACTTTTACAAATAATTAAAAAAAGATTTTTTTTTACTGTTTAGAAGTTGCAAAATCATACGTCTACTATCGATTTTTTTTTTTATTATTATTTAAAGCACTGCTATTTTTGGTTTGTGCAAAATTTTGTTAAGTCAAGGTTATTCGAGGCTCTTCAATGACCTTGACTTTAAATCGCATTTCCACATGTATTTTCATTACTCCACATGTAGATTTCATTAAACATAGCTTAGACTGTCGTCATTATACTGAACTTGAACCAAACTCTCAAGTCTTCAATACGAACACTCTTGACAGCTTATTTAATGTTTTCGGTAAATTTTACCTTAAAGCACCTAACGAGAAGTTATTCGGTCAATTTTGGTTTAGGAATTATGGAGATTTAAAGTTCTGAATTTCTAATGTTAAAATCTTTTTTAATCATTGCAAAACAGACTTCAATGCAGGTAGTTTTACATCCTAATGAGAATGAGGTGGAATGACTGCAATTTTAGATTCGCATATTTAAAGATTCTAGAAACTGATTTCTGTTTGTTTTTTTTAAAATCATATGTCACAATTCCTATTTTTTGTGTTTTAAATATGCATATTTTGAAATTGACTTTCGGGGGAACAAAAAAAACATTGTCACCAATGAAATTTTTAACAGGAATATATTTTCATAAGATTAAAATATGCGAATCCAAAATTACAGCTCATTCCGCAAAGTAGTTTTTTGTAGTTATGCTTTAGAAACTATCCGCGTTGAAGTCGGTTTTACAACGATTAAAAATGAATTTACTATTTGGAGTTCAAAACTTCAAATCTCTTTATATTTCCTAACCTACTTCACCAAATAACTTCCCGTTTCGTATCCTAGAGTAAACTTTACCGAAAATACCAAATATGCTATCAAAATCGGGTGTTCGTATTAAAAATTTCAGAGTTTAGTACAATTTCTGTATGAAGACGAATCTCTAAACTTTTTTTTTAACGTAAATTAAAAGGAGATATAATTTCCAGCCGAATGGCTATTTCCGTTTTTTCTGGGACGATTTTGTGATTAAAATACCATCAATACAAAATTTTGATTGAAAATTACAAAAACAACTAATATCTTGGAAACTAGTTTAAATTTGAAATTAATTTCGAGATTTATTATGCCATATTCGGGGCCCTTAGGAACAATTTGTAATTTTAATCCGTAATTCATGTATTCTGGGAGAAGTAGATATGAAACAGAAATATACAATCAGATTTTAATTTAATAGATATTTGCAAAATCACTCTTGCAAATAGATATTTTTAGAATAAAGATATTTGCAAATTTCTTCTATTCCCTAAGAAATTAAAGCATTAATTATATTGTACTTTCATATATTAAATAATTATTATAATACTGGAGATAAATAACTTTTTCAATTTCTGACTTTACTTTCAATCTGATAAAATTAAATCCTATATGTTAACTGACATATACAAATGAGTTTCCTCAAATTTAGACTCTTTTATTCTCATTACATTATTTTCATTCTATTACAACTCTTCTGTAATTTGTTTTGTCCATTTAATAGCTTCACATAAAATTAATGCAAATAACATGCAATATTTTGTGTAATTAAAATGCTATAGTTATATCTTTTAAGACATTTCAGACATTATAAGGTTTACTATTATCTGGCCACTGAAATACAAATAATTTGGATGCTTTTTAAATTTTTCCCACGCTTCATTTCCACTGAAGCAGATTTTCACTGAATTAATTTGAAAGATTATAATAATGCAATGGACGCAAGAGTGCGTTTAAATGGGGGCAAATCCGTTTCATAATAGTGTACCTATTCTAATAAACCAATCGAGAATAGCTTCAAGATTGCACATTTAAATCAATTAAAATATGGTAGTGTTTAAAGGGAACATTTCATGTGAAGATGCCTGAAGCACCGTTACAAGTCCTAAATCATTATCCGAGTTAATCCTCCTGTAAGAGCTGAAAGAATATATAGCAAAAAAAGAGATTTAAATCGAGAATATTGTTCTGAGCCATTTGGACAGATGCTTAAATAATTATAATTCCCCCCCTCCCCTTCAAAAAAGGCGCAAAAATTTTCGGACATAAAAAGGGATATGAATTTGTATAATGCGTAACCGTAAAAAATATTTAACCCTATCACTATGTCCTGGGGTCCACACGGACCCCAAGCACTTTCAACAAGTAAACAAAAAAATCTATCACTCACTGAGTAGTTTCAGCCGGTGACATCTCATATCATAATGTTTGTAACACACGGTAAAAATTAAACTGTACAAATATAAGTGGTACTTGTTTTTTTAATTTGAAAAATAGATAGCATATTTCTACTGGGCAACAACAGGGCATGTTTTGATAGGACATAGTGATAGGGTTAAAAACTAGTTCAGGTGGAAAATTTTGAGTGTATGAAATTTCATATAACAACCTTTAGTAATTAAATCTTAGTTTTGATAAAGTTGTATGAAAGGTCATACACTAAGCTTAAGGGGAATAATACATTATGAACATTTCTTTACATATCACATGGAAGAAATCTACCTGAATTTTATATCATTAAAACATGTCACTGGTATTGGTACTCAGTGCCCCAACCTCTCCTTTTGACGTCTTGTTGCGAGACGTTTTTCTTATTTTTCAACCTATTACTAGTTCATAATTCGTCATAACTGATGTCGTCGATGAAGCATTAAAAAACAAAGAGTAAAGTGTGACAAATCAAGATTACATGCATATCTACATCTACTTCATTAAAAGATGATTTTCTTTCTTGGAAGGAACTTTCAGATTAATTTAAATTTCGTTCTTGAGAAAAACATTTAATATCCTTCCCAACACATGTGTGACGAGAAAGGCATCACTGTTTTCTAGATAAAATGCTTTATGTTACAACCATTCTCTTAAATCTATATATTTTCATGCATTTTTTCTAATTAGTCTAATATGAAGTTACCCCGTTCAAAGAATTTATTTTTACAATTCTAGAGGTTTATATAGTACATAAGGCTTTTCACAACATAAGTTAAAATAAATTTCAAGGAAGATAATGCTAAAGAAAACCAAATTGGTTCTTTTACAATTCAGTTTCATAATTTAAATTTAAAAAAATAAAACATAATAACAACAAAATTTGTGTTCTTAAATCATCCGAATCTCAGCTTTTTGGAAGTTTTTAGAGATTAATACTAAAATATTACAATTTTTTTTATCTAAATTCATATTTGCTTATGTCATTCATGGCTCAATACATATAGAAAAAGCCAAATAATATCAATATCATTAATACTCTTTTTTTTATGCCGCTAACCAGGCCCCTACCTGTCGGACATGAGTGTCTAGCTTGATGAGTTAGGCGCTGGGCGATATTCGCCTGATCACAGCATGGTTGTGATCCACCTGACAAGAGCTTTGTTGGCATCGCTGCAGTGCTCTCTGGTGGTTTGCTACAGTTTTCTTTGTTTGCTGGTTCAAGGTTTTTATTTAACTTTGTTGAATTGGCAGATTTAAAAAAAAAAAAAAGAAAAAAAGAAGATAAAGGAATTTAGAACTTTGTATTTCCAACTCGTAATTTAGAACTTTGATCAGGTGACGAGACCTTCACCTGACTAGGCACCTCCAGAGGTATAATTCATAGGGAACTTTAATGACTTTGCACCCTTATTGCACTAGCGGAGCTTCGCCATCTTCACTGGCGAGTTTTTCCAAAAGTTCCTTTTCAAACGAACCTTGGGTTGGACGTCACACTTCCTTCGGCAGTGTATATCCGGGCGGACTTCGCTCGCTCAAGTCTTGAATCAAACAAACTTCAAATTATTGGGATTTTTTTTATTTTTAGACGAAAATTTTCTGCCGAACATAGAGAGTTGGGAGACTCGCCGTCGTTTTTACGATTGATGGGCAAGAAACTCAAAAGGCCACCGTTAGTGATTGTCGTATTAACGGTTTAATTTCTGACACATAGATATATCACGCTTTAATTTTTGACCAAAAGTTCCCAAGGAAAACGTAAATAATCGAAAAAACAGTACCATCTACTGCAAGCATTATGTAACCTGTATCATTATTTTCCTAGAATTAGTTCTCGAATTAATACATTTTTGTATTTTTAATATGCAATTTAAAAACATTAACATTTTATATATTTTAAGTCATGCGTACTTCGTCTCACGACAGCAAAGTAGAATATTTGCTTCCCCGCTTTTGCTAACGCGGAAATCCAAATATTTACCTACCCTCCCCAGATCACATTCGAAAAACAGTTGATAAATTAATTTTGCTTCGTCGCTATTGAAACCAATTTGGTATATTCCCAATTCACGGGAGTAATAAAAATCCCTTTTGAGCTCATCATTCCGTTTTGGAATCCATTGACAATTTCGATTCCTCTCTTTAAAAATTTGGCAAGCAAATCTGTTCCATGTGTTTTTTTAATTTTTTTAAACAATTACCGAAGGTTTCCTCTATAAGGGATATAAGATTAAGTGGATAAGTTTTCAAATATCTTTTAAGAGTTCTCATTTTCATCGAATGGAAAATATTTTTTTTCTAATTGCTTTACGAATTCCGAATGTACTTTATTAAAAAGAGGACAAAATTTACTATATAGGGTTAAAAGATTCAAAATGATTCCTTTTTACTAAGGTGGAAAAATACACACGAAACAAAAAAACTCTAAAAATTACATAAAAATTTAAATTAAAGAAAAATATTCAAAAATCCAAAAACTGCCTTCGAGGCGCATAATTTCCCGTGCCTTCCTACCACTGTAATTAATACAGGTGCTTCTCTGCACAATCGTATAATTCTGCGTGCAGCGGTCTCTTCAGAAAACTGTACCCAAACGTACAAACACACAAATATCGGCTTAGATGCTTTACACTCACGCTAAAAAAAAAAAAAAAATTAATCGGTTAAAAAAAAGAAAAAAGTCGCCAAATTTAGGGGATTTTTTCCTTTAATGGCAACCTAGCCATTGTATTAAGTTATTCGTTTGGCGCAGTCTTGGAAATCGCGCCAACCAAACAGTCGCCAATCTTTTGTTTACATTTTAGCGTGAGTGTAACACATCTGTTCCCAAATATCTTTCTTTATTATTATAGATAATTCTTACAGTGCAGCAATGACAACAATTGCATTGAATAGTTTTGTACTGATTTCTCGAATTAAATAGTCTATGCATAGATAAAAGACTTGTAAGTACTACTCTTATATGATTCCTTTCGAAATCTAATATAATTACTAATATTGCAGAAAATGTCTTACCCTTTTTTAAACAGAAAACAAGCCACGTCCTTTGAGAATAGTTGAAGTGGAATTAAGAAAGTAAAACACTTACCTTGTTTGTGAAAACATTAAAGAAAAAAATAAGACCAACTTCAAGAGATTGTTTTTTACCTTATTGCACTCCCAGTTGGCGTATTTTAGTGATACTGATTTGGTATAACAGGGTGTTTTTGTACTAACGTCTTAATGTTTTTCATATTCATTTTAAATCCCATTGTTGCCAATATAGCTCATGTAGACAATCGCATATTAAATTTTTTTACATGTTCCTGAAAAAATTTACATACAATACGACGGCTTTTTAAAAAACAAAGTTGTACTGTATACCTTCATAACACATTGAAATTTCATGGCGATTGGATAATTTTGACGAGAGTTGCGGCCTAGAAAGGAAAAAAACAAGAAAACGGACACGCAAACAAACATATCATTTTTGGATACTGATGAAGGTACCACCATCAAAACAAACCTTTTGCAATAAAAAAAATATTTGGAACTTTTGTTTAAGAGTGGAGATTTTATGAGTGGACATGCCTAAAAAACATACAAGCAAATTCTGTAACACCTTAATTTGGAAGTTGGTTAAAAATGAAATTTTACCGTTTGCATAAAGCACAGCAATAAAATGTGATAAATGTTAATTAAAATATTTAAATTAGAAACACTCTCGTAATAAAAAATCCCTCGTATATGTGTTTTATATTTTTATATGTAGTATAATCCAAACAAATTATACTACTTTAGAATTAAATAGTAATTTTACTTTATGCATTTGTGTGTATGTATAGTGTTAAGTATTATGAAACTCTGAGGAGATCACGACCCGCAGATAGTGTTGTTTATACTAATATATATTGTATAAATTGGATTGTTTATACTAACATTTAATATGGTCTAGAAGAAATACTCTGAGAATCTACGATGAGCATTTAAAAATTAAAACATAAAAATACATTTCAACAAAATCGGCTTTTTTAACAGTCTGTGTAATGCAAAATTTTAGATCACCTGCAATTGAATTTTTGCACTTCGGTTTATATTTCAATAACTAATAAATGTGTCGAATACACCTATTCGAATAATGCCTCTTCTTAGGACTTTTTCTTAGTGAAACTATGTAGGTTAAGGAAGAAAATAACGAGCAGGTTACCCAGAAATTGAATAAATTGAAGAAGTATTTCTAAACCTTTATCAGAATTCAGATCCGATCTACTTATTTCTGAACCTACTTTTTTTGCCCTAAAGCTTGTTGGTGTTAACTGTTTGAAATTGAATCAGACTGGACATAGGTATTCTACACATAACGCTTTACCCACCCATGCAAAAAAGAAGAAAACCATTGCCCGACAAATACAGATAAATTCTTAGATAATGGCAATTTTCATGACATAACAAAGAAAAATGCTAACATTAATGCTATATATATTGTTTGTTTGATAGGTTGTGAACATTTAACTTAGAGAAACAATTAAAACAAGAAATAATAAATAATCAAATTAAGTTATTTCTTATCAAAAAATAAATTAAATTAAAATATAAACAAGAGATGACTTTTCGCACATATATGGCTAAATATATACTGATTGCACTCAGCGTAAAATAATTCAACAAAGACAAAGTTTATCCTTTATTTTCTATTTAAAAAATTTAAAAAAAAAATTAGTTCAATTTTTTTAGAACAGAATATAAATTAAATCGGTTTTGTATTCAAAACTAAATCTTGTTTTTAAGCATTGGGTAATATATAATATCCAACACACACATTCGTATATATACAAGGTGATTCAGAATCATCGGTCAAACTTGTAAACTTGTCAAACTCGGTAGAGCATACTACAACAAACAATTTTTGTACTGGAATACAAGGTCATAATCCATTTACTATTTAGTCAAAAATACAGGGCATTTACTCCAATAGGAACTCGGATTTTTGTTTTTAACTTTAATAATAATGAAGATATTTTAACGAAATTTTTAACACTTACTTTTATTTACATGAAATGTAAAAATATCACGAGAAGCGGTATATGTAGCTGCCATCCACATCCAAATAGCGCTGCACGAGACGCTCCATTGCACCATCCATATTTCCGAATGTAATTGACAGTACATACAGTTTCACTTATCGAAATAATGTACATTTGCATCACTTTTTACCATGTCATTGCATTGTGCATTCAACAATGGCATTATTTGTTGAAAATGTCCTTAAAATATCTTTAATTTTTCTACAATTATGAACAATAGTTATGTTTGTAATGGAGTGACACCCTATATTTTTGAGTGAATAAAGGGATTACAACCCTGATTTTCTACACAAAAATTGTTTTGTTGTAGTATGCTGTACCACTCTTTATTTTTTAACAATCAATTCAGAACCACCCTCTATATATATTATATACAGTGAAAACTACTTATACCGAAGCTGGAGGGAATGGAAAAATTACTCATTATACTTTAACTTTGTCGCGGACCGGTTTCCTTACAACATGTTATCTGTATAGAATTGCAAAAAGTTAGATTTATCCGATATTTTGATTTAAATGAGCTCGTATTAACTTAGTTCTATTGTGTGTGTATATCTACCATATAGAAAGAGAAGGAGTTCTAAATATGGACTAGGTCTAAAACGGTCTAGCTGTTAAATAAGATACTAGATGGTTAGGTGATCTGGTGGCGAGGGCATGAAACTATCACATTTTGGTAAGGAAGAAGATAGCAGGAAGGTGGAACAGCTGATTTATCGCTGACGTTCGTAGTCGCCATTTTTTTAAATCACATATTTTCAGACCTCGAAACTTTATCATCAGGTAAGGAATTCGAATTTTTGTACATTTTTTTTTTATAACTATTGCGTGTTTTGTTGTTACCACGTCACTGATAGGATAATAAGCTACGTTTTGAGATCCTTGATCAAAGAATATCAACTGATAATGGCTGAATTTCTGTAAAAGTTTAACATATTGCTGGCCTAAAAATGGGCTAAGAGTAGGTCGAAAACGAGCTAGTCTTAAACATCTAATCAATCTGGTGGGTCATCTTCTCAACTGTGCCCATCTTTAAAGTGCCAATAATGAAAAATCTCTTAAAAATAAATTTTTACATATTTTAAAAAACGAAAAACCTGACCTATAATAATATTAATATAGACACGCTTATGTATATTAATATTCTAAATTAATATACATAATAGCATTATATACATAGCAATTAATATACATAGCGTCTATATTAATATTATTATAGGTCAGGTTTTTCGTTTAATTATGTTCCAGTAAAAATTTATTTTTAAAAGAGCTTTTTCATTTTATTAGTATTTTGTATTATGAAAACAATATACTACGTAATTTTATTAATACACATGCGAGGTTTGCAGGTAGTCTCCATTTTTTTAGTGTTTGCCGTGCAGTTGACAGTCAATGACTTGTATTGCGCTTAAAGCCTTTTTGGATGGTTTTACAATGATGCCTGCAATTGTGTGGAAACAGACACAGAACGGACTTGGATGGAATGTTGAACATTGGATTTTGGCTTGTTTCGTGACTAAGTGGCTCATATTTGGGTACGAATGATTCTTATTTTCTACTGTATTTTACACGCATCAGTTTTAATTCAGCTGTTTCTTGGAACTGTGATATACTGGTTAATATGGCGTCGGTTCCGGTGAGGGAGTGTTTTACGAATGTTTTTGCATTTGATTTATTGCATTGCGACACTTTGCCGAAACCCACTGCCACTTTTGCACTAATTTATCCTGCATAAATTTCGTTCTGAAACATGGCTGTTATTTTTATATTACACCCACTGCCGATGAGGCAACAGCCTTTTAGTTTAGTTATCTTTTTCTGGTTTGATTTGTTAGTTTTTTTCATTGATGTTTTGCTTTTTCGCACTTGTTGATGCTTAAATATTGTGTATATATAACTGTTAAAAGACAATGCAGAAACATCATAGAACAATCGGGGGACAAAAATTAATTGGAAAAATGAAAAAAATACCTGTTTGAAAAATATCCAGAAAAATATAGAAGAAAAATAAAAATAAAATATATCACCAAGATAATATAAAACATATTGGAGAGAAAAAAATAAAAGATAAAAAAAGATAAATTAATGAATTATTTGTAGCATTGTATGAATATCCATCAGGCCCCGAATTGCTGCAGATACCACAAAAAATGTACGATTTCATCCATGTATTAGCTAAATTAGCTAAAGTAAACATGTTTCGGACTATCACACATTATAAAACAAGAATATGAATTTGAATAACAGAATACAATTTTGAATTAATGAAGCATCCTCACATAATCCAAGTATTACAGGCATGATTTGCAAAAATTCAATTGTTGCCAAAACGTATTCACAGATACAGCAGATTAATCAAACATGAGATGAACGAATCACAAATATTCAGTCTTCCAGATACAGATAATGTAATCACAGGAAGCTAAACATCTTGATAAAAAAGAGGGAAATTGAACAACTATTAACAGAACAAAATGAAAAAAATTATATCTTCAATACCGGTGTAAAAATTGCTTCAATTCAAATTATGTACCTTAATTAAGATAATAAATTAATAAAGTTAGTGTATTTATTGAATGAAAAGTTAAGAGGAACGAGAAAACATTAACTAAATGAATGATTAATTAAAGTTATATGTAATAAATAATAAAAGAAATTAAAAAAAAATAATTAAGGCTATGGCAGTGCAGAATAATATTATACATATATTTAAAAATAAATGAATGAATAAAGAAAAATAATAAAACAAAAAATAAAAAAATAGATAAGAATAATTATTCATGGGAAGGAAATAATTACATAAGACAACTTTTAGTTATATTAAAGTATGATGAGTGAATAAGTGATTGAAATGACATTGTACCACATAAATCAAAGGAGTTAATTAAATGAAATACTGCATAAAGTAAATGCATGAATTGTGCTAAAAAATTAAATGTGCAGATTCAGCTAAAGAATAACATGTAATGAAAGGATGCAATATAAACCAATAACCAACTATCTACTTTTTTAATTAACCATTGCTCTTTTAATTATCCATACAACACCACCACACCTCCATAGAATAACATCTACCCTCCCTATATATATATATATAATTTTTACTACCGATTAATTTATATTATGTCGATTATCTTCTGTTTTAATAGTTATACACATAAAATAAAACTTTTTGTGAATAATATATCTACATATATATTATTTTTACACTTGTAATTTCATTATATTATATATATATATAAATAATGAAATTGCTGGTGAAAAAATAAAAAGCTTGTAAAACCATATTATTCAAATAGCCATGATAAACCTAGTAGAAAATATAATTAAATTGATTCAAGATAGTATATTTGATAAAAATTTTTAGAAAAAGGACATTGGATATACACAAAGTTGTCGTACATTCTGTGAAGAATAAATAAATACACAGTATTAAAAAAATTAAATTTCAAAAAACATAAAACAATAGAATAGAAGAAAACAACATAAATAAATAATAAATAACAAGATAAATAATAAACTTTAATTTTAATGTAGAATAATCTGGGGAAATAACACACAAAAGTCATACAAAATGAAATGTTATGCTACTTCATCAAATCGAAGTCATAAAAAATATCTTCCCAATAGCATTCCATAAACCCAAAAATAAATTAGCTTTAGACAATTAAAAGAAATGAATTAATAAAAAATGAAATAATTCAAAGTATTTAAAGTTATACAGCTTACCAAACGTAACGGAGTGCACATAATTTAAGGGGTCGGGGCAAGAAAGTGCCAAGCCACATTTTTGGTGAAATAAATGTAACACTGTGATCTATTGCATAATATAGTAAATTATAATATCCTACATATAATTTGTTTCTAATGGCACTTGGTGGCAGCATATTTCCCAGGTTTCGTTTTTGCCCCAGATGTTTATGCCCCCAATGAAGATAGCTAATTTACAAAAAAAGTAATAGTAATATCATTAAAGTAATGCCATATTGTTACTCAGAATACGTCAAATGTTACTAAGACATTGGCGAGAAAACTTTGTTATATACCTTGATTTGAGTATTTGATCAAATTTTCAAATTGAAATATCTCAGAAGTTCAAAAATGTGGCTTAACACTCTTTTGCCCCGACCCCCTCAATTATTCATATGCCGGCAATGACAAGAAAACATATGACTGATATGCATAAACTGAGAATCATTTCTTAAAATTAAATAAATGAATGACTCGAACAGAAAGAAAATTGTATGTGAGAAGAGAAAAATTGGCATATAAGAATGTCCATAAAAAGTAAAGAAATTTAGGCCTCATATTTATAGATTTTTACTTTATAATTTAATACATTAGAGGATTTTTAAAAAAAATGTGCTTAAGAATTTGGCATCATGAAATGTCTGAGTAGTCTGAGTTGAAGATTTAAAATCTGCACTCTGTGGACAGCTTGTTCCACTGCGCATCATAACTGGTCGACTGAGATGCTTCTCACAAACAGAGTGACACTTTCTTTAAAATCTGAAAGTTACCAGACGTCATGAATAAACAAGACCTTTTAAGTTTCCTTACAGCCAAAAATCACACGGATTAAGATCCGGGGAATGAGATGGCCAGGTTGTCGAAAACGTGTGGCTGATTACTCTGATTAGTGAACGTTTCTAAAGAAACCGATATACACAGAGTCTAATACGTGGAAGCATTCCATCTTGCATAAAGATAATTCAGTCAAGACAGTGCAGCTCTTGCAAATGGAACTTGGGCGATGTTCGTGCTTTCGATGCAAGCGAGACCTGAGTGAGTTAACAACACAGCGTTTTCCTTTTCAAAAATGGTAATTCGGGTCACTTTCCCTTCAAAAGTCTTACCTAATGCCAACCCTTTTAAAGAAATATAGCCAAAAGAGGCCGATGCTTAACAAAATTCTTTAAAGTTGTTCTAACATATAAATATTTTTCTATTTCATTTGCTTTCGAAATAAAATCTCTAACTTCAAATTTATTGTTAGGAGGTTCCGCAAATGTCTTTATTGTGTAGGCCTGGTTGTGTTTCTATCAGTAGATCACAAATCAATTCTTTAATTACCTACGTTTAAAATTTACATACATTAGTTATGTGTATTAAAGTTAAACACGCTAAGAAACGAGTACAGACGTACATAAGTATGCATGTGCATGCGTGTATGCGTCAGTTTTTTTAAAGCTGAAAATTACACTTAAAAAACCGTCATTAGTTTTCAAAAAATTTGAAGAAAATTATTTTTTTTAAGAAAAAAACTTCGTACAAGGTTAGGGGAGAGTGGGGACTAATGGGACAAGGGTCTAATGGGACAGTGGCCAAATTTCATTGAAAATATTATTTTTAACAAAACATTATGCTACACCTAAATGGCAACACCAAAGTTGCTAACTTCAAAAATAACAAGTGAGGTTGCAATTGTTTGAAAGAGTGCATGAAAAAAGTTTGTTTTCAACTATAAAAAGTAAGTTTGATTTTGTTTACTTAAATGACATTTACAATTCATTATTGCCTGAAATTGTTTACGGGCTAATTATTAATATAACAAATATTCCATTCTATATTAAATTTAATTATCTTTGGATAAACATGTGCTGTGTAGATTAGAAAAATATAAAATATCAGCATATGGGGACTGATGGGACAGCTGGATTGATGATGCATAGGTACTTATTGTTAGTGATATGTATGCATGATTTATTAAAAAGATTGTCTTATTAAAAGGTTTTAAAAAACACCTGAAAAAGTAGTGGATATTACAAAAATAACTCTGCAAAAAATCTCAAAAACACCTAAATTAATATAAAAAATAAGAAGCGAATTTCTTTTCCAGAAAGTAGTTTTGTACTACATGATTCTTCAAGTAATGAAGACTTACCAAAAAGAATTAATGTCAAAGAAAATGTTCTTTTAGAGCAAATATCTGAAAATGATTTTGTCTTAGTAAAATTTGAAGAGAAACGTTCTATATCTCATTATATGGCAGTTGTAATTGAAATAAACCGTGGAATTCAAGAACTTTTTCTGAGTTACCTCACAAAAAGGTCTGATTCACAAAAGTTTATCTATCCTGAAAAAGAAGAAAAATACTGGACTGAAATTAAAGATATTGTAATGAAATTACCTCAGCCTACAATCGATTAGAAAACTATTCGTTCATCAACTTTAATGTATTTTGATTTTAATTTTTCAAATTTTAATATGCAATAATTAATACTATACTGTTTATGTACATTGTATTTTGAAGTAAAATGTACTGTCTTTAAAATAAGTACTGCAACTCTAGTTTTTGTGTTGATTTTAATATGTCCCATTAAACCCCAACCTAGGGGACTAATCGAACATGTACAATAGTGTATAAAAGTCATATTTTAAAAACAACAAATGCTAACTCTTCAAATTATTTTTTTTATAAAGCCAATACTACTCTTTCTATGCATACGAAAAAAAATTCAGAAATTTGTTGATTTCATTTATAAATAATTAAAACTTTAAAATTGTCCCATTAGCCCCTACTCTCACCTATATATAAATCTATTATAAATAGACTTCCGCTATTTTTTTAAACGACAGTATTATACATATGTAAGCGTATGTATATATATCTATATAATAAAATGGAATCGCATGTGTGAAAGTAAATGTAAAAATTTTAATTGAAAAGTATTTAACGGTAAAGTGAAAGTAATATAGTATATAATCGTAACAGACAACATTATAATTCATCATACACAAATGGTAGAAAAATGAATGATGAAATTCATACCTGTTATGATAAAATATACAAAAATAAAAATATTGAAAAAGTTGTGAAATCTATAGTAGAATTATCAAGTTCTAATAACTATAGATTCCACAAAGCATGTACGATATCATTGTTGCACGAGCTATAATAAGCTAAAAGTTGCAAGATTTGGGCTATCGTGCATGCAAAAACATAAATTGATGGAAAAAATAGGAGCATGCAAAATGAACAAAATTTTCAAATAAATTTCAGAATGGCGTATTTGGGACGAGATACGCATGCTTGAATTTCATTATTACAATATGTTGCCATACTGATTCTATAAATTCAAGATAATCTGAGAAATAAAAGGAATGACTCATGAGGATCGATTGATTCATTTTCTTTTTAGGCAATGACTCCCATACAAAGAATAAAAGGGGAAAACGGTGAAGCCAAAAATATTTTAATGAGATAAATTATGGTACTGCCGTCTAGTAAGATATATTACAAATTTTACAAATGGAAAGTGTTGAAATCAATCCAGAAATAACTATGTATTGTTGATAACAAAAGTTGATGAAACTTACATGTTATATATTGCAGCTTAACTTTAAATAAAATAAGATAAGAAAATTAAATAAGGGGCAATAGGAGAAAAACAGACAAATAAATAGATTTATAAATTAATATTAAAAATATGTTTAATAAAAATACTTTATTTTTTATAAGTTAAAAAAAGAGGAGAGTATTATAAGAATACAATTGTTAAACAGCCAAAGAGGCCAAAATATATTTATGTATATTAATATAATTTGATGGATGAACTGAAGTGAAGAATGCTTAAACATTGTCCCTCACAAAACGAAGAAGTTAATTAATAATTAAAAAATAATGAAATTAATACACCGATATAAAAAGGAGCCGAAACTATTATGTTAGCCTAAAATGAAGTGTTACATAATCAACTATAGTATTACGATTATTTATTATTAATAATTATACAATATCTATCAGTATCTATATAAATATCACATTAAAATTGAGTAGAAATCCGAGCATTTTCTTCAAAAAGCGGAAACGTTTAGTTTACTGTCAATCTTCCTGTAAAATAATCTAAAAGTAATGAAAACTTTTTGTCTATTTTGAAAAGTATCAAAAGTTACTCGTCATTTGAACAGTACACTGCATTAGTAATAAATTACATTATATGGTGCCAAGTTTGATAAATCGTTACTTGAAAAAACATTTTTTTGACCAGAAAAACTAACTTTGTTCCCAAGTTAACGTCTTTTTAACATAAACAAAATATTAAATTAATATTTATTTGGACCTATTAAATTATTAATTAGTCCTAATTAGTATTTGACCTATAAAATCTGAGTCAAGCGTAAGCATGAATGGGCAGTATCAAAATCACAAAATAAGATATAGTTATTGTCCAAAATTTTGCTGATGCTTTATGAATTCATCCAACAAACCAAATTTCTCCAACAAATTCAGAATTTTCAAATTCTTTAATACTGCACACAGTGATTTCACATTGTTGTAAATCTAATACGAATATATTTATATCGTGAGAAATGTATGTGGAAAACAAAGTTGTTTCAGATAGCTTTCAATATTTCTTTACAAAGGTCAAGGAAACGTGATAATATATACTAGCATGGGAATATACTACAGTTTTTTCATAATAAGAACTTATACTAGTTATAAGTATTAAAATATCTTACATATTACGAGAAATGAGAGTTTATGAATTTTCTTGCGAGATAGTTTCAAGAGATATACACTATTTAATTTTTTTTAACCATAAAGCAAATTAGTTTTTTATTTGCTTAAATGCGCAGTTATAACAATTGAACAAAATCGTTTCTTATTTCTCCATACTAATTTTTGCTGTTGAAAAGTAATGATGAAACATCGCTAAAAACCACTTTGTGCATATGCCTTTGTAATATTTCAACTATTTCAATTAGCATACTTAAACTAGATTAACATAGTTTTTGATATTAATTCACTTAGTCATATAAGCTAAGCAGTGTAATAAACAAGAACATTAATGGTTGACGCCCACGTATTATCCATTCATACTTTACATACAAGGTCTTTAACGACATACAGATCTTATTGTAATACCTCAGTTTTACTCGTAAATTTGTAGATGGTGCTGCGAGAGACAGCCTATCAAGGACATAATCTCTTACAATTACGTATCAATCCAGAAGATTTTTTCAATGTCCCATTTTTTTTCATGGCTGTTTATGTTTCGAAGCAAGATAACAACAATGACCATGATAAAGAGGTTATGAACATTTCATTTAAAGCACGCCCCCCCCCTCCCTTTAACACTTTTTAATCCACCATAAACATCAATTTGATTATGGAAGAAATTGTTTTGCACAAAGAAAGTATTTTAGATAATAACTGACTGATTTATTGTAAAACTGAATTTTACGTTAAACAGGAAATAGTTTTAATCAATTAAACTTTATCAAGTTTAGATATTTTTAGAAGTACACACTTTACTTGATGAAAACAAATAACAAAATTACATTTAAACTATTGTTTTAAAAATGAAGGATGTTGTGCAAAACAAATGAAATCTACTGGAAAAAATAACTAAAATAAACTTACTTTTACGAATAATATTTGAAAGGAAAATAAGAACTTAAATATATTTACCTTCCTAGAAGACTCAGAATACCGTATTGCTTTTTCGATAAAGAAAGTTTATAACTGAATCAACTGCGTAGTGACCCACGATTTAGAACCATATCCTTTAACCTTATGTTAAAGATTTTGAATAAGAATTCATTATTATTTTTTGCGCGTTTGTATTTTAGATACATAACATTTGAATTATGATCAGTTTCTTTAAATTCCACAAAGGTAGCTTTCTTTGAATTGGTTTTCTCTTTCACCCTTTTGAAGGTTGTCCTCAATAACACTGGACAACACGTTTTTCTTTGTTTTCCGTTTTGAACAGTACTTTTCATTCCATAACCTTTCTCAAACCTGATATCTCCTCTACTATTTTTCTGACATATATGTAAATAGCTAATCCTTGAATATCCTCTTTCTGTTTAGATAACACTTTCTATTCTAATTCGGATTTCACAAATATATCATAAAACCTTTTTTGCATTTTGGAAACGTTCAGATCAATGACTTAAGCATTACAACAGAAGCATACATAAACAACTAATTTTTAAAATACAAAAACGGCTTCATGTTATTGTTTCATAATTCATGACTTACTTGCAATTGCGCGAAAATACTCATGCTGTTAACATTATCTATTTTTTTATTCACTTAGTGTACGCCAGTTGGCGCATTTTATCGAGAATGGTTTGCTAAAATTACGTTTTGTGACTAAACTTTATTTTTTTTCAGCATCCAATGTTATTTACATTCCTGCCATTTGAGTGCATTTATAAATAAGAGATTGGCTAAATACGCACAAGTCGCATGCTCAGATTGGAAGTTTCTGTTCAAACCCACATTTCAGAAACCCATTCCTGGAATTTGTGAAAACCCATATTTCAGAACTTGGGGATATTTACCGAGACTAGGGAGCCTAGATATGAGAGAGACAACATACGGTGTATAACATTTGATTGGTTGAGACGATTCTGGACAAAATCTAATCGCAAAGCATCTTGGTGAGCCTGCCATTATCGGCAGGCTAATGCTTGTTAACGTGTCTCACTCGCATAATCGAACACGTCCAGGCTAGTATTGCCAAGTTCAGGATTAGAAAATACCTAGGTTTGCCACAGTTTGGACAAACGCGTCTGTCTAAGCACAGTCTGAGCATCGTATATCGCCACTCTCATAAAGGGGCACACTAGCCTAGACAAGTTCGATTATATGAGTAAGACAAGTCAACAATAGGGTGCCTCTATTTGAGAGTGGCGACATATGCACAGGCCACATGCTGCTTAGACAAGCGTTTTTGTCGAAACTATGGCAAACCTACATTCCAGAACTGGGCGAAACTCATTTGGACAAGTTAAATTATACGAGTGAAACAAGTTAACACGCATTAGCTTGGCGATAATTGCAGGCTCACCAAGAAGGCTTAGCGATTCGCTTTTGTCCAGGATCGTCTCAACCAATCAAATTTTATATTCCGTATGTCACCACTCTCATATCGAGGAACCCTAGTCAAAAAAACATTAGCTTGGCGAAAATGGTAAGATCGCAAAGTATTTCTCCAAAATCCTCAATTACAATCAAAGTTTATTGCTTGTGTGCTGTTATTTATAAAGGCATCCTTAGTTGCAAAAATCGCTCCGATTTCACACGCAGTACACAATTAAAAATAATTTTTTTACGTGTCTTTGTAAAAAACTATACAGGATACAATGAGCGTCTTCAGAAACCGAAACGCGGGTTACTCGTATAATTGGGGAATGACGTCTTATGAGTTTCTCAGGTTAAAGTTGGGTTAAAATGACTGTGAACGCTTTTGGGTAAAGTGTGGGCATGTTTACAAACAAACCCTTCCGTCAACCAGTCTACCACTGCATTTTTATCACAGCGATCATTGCAGGAATCGTCCTGGCGACCATGGCCAATTATATTATAGACCTGTTAAACGTAGACCAATCAAATGGTCAGAACTCAAGTGTACAGCAGGAGTCATAAAGAATGGAAGTTAACACTTGCAGATAGCTATAAAGCGAACAAACTAACCAGGTTTCCCAACCACGTGATCACTTTACCCAACAAAATTCTCTAGGTAATGTGGGTTACCAGAAGTCTGGGTAACCCGCAGAAAGTCAGAATCAGTCCCTGGACGCTTCGGGTTACCCACATGTTACCCTAGTAACTCAGGTTGCGGTCCGTAAATGCGCCCAATGACTGTTTTTAACTCAAAACCTTCCCTGCTGTACTAGAATTGAAGTGTAAAATGTTACATTAAAATGCGTTCAGTGGTTGTTGAAAAAAATATGTAAATAACACACACACACACACATACACAGCGGCCATTAACAGAAACTTCTTTTTTAAGTCGCTTAAAATTTTTTTAACTTATGCACTTTTGGAAAACAATATTTGTTGAATTTCTCAGTTTTATTATTTCCTTCCTACTGACATTCTTGAAGATAATGTGTTTTCACTCAAATATTTGCAGATTTGAGCAGATTCTTTTATCTACAGTTTTTGCCTTAAGTGTTCTCTTTTAATTTCCTCGAAAAAAAATTTCAGCAGTTTAATAGCCGATTAAAGTACGAATATTTGAAAAATCGAAAATGTAGTAATACAGCATTAGGAGTAGGCGTAGTTGTAAAAGAAGAAAAGAACTCTTAATATGCTTTACACACCAATCACCGTTTAAATCTTTCAGTACTTAAATATTTATTTATCATTAAACTTTTGCTATTTAATTACTATCTAGTTCGAATAATTTCTAAAATTCTTAGTGAAATTAGAAAAATTTTTAAGAATAAACCACTTTTTGCAGAAAACATCGTAATTTCGCTTTGAGACGAGGTTAAAACTTTATGTCTATTAGTTTCCATGTAATTTTATTAATCGTATTAAAACAATTAGACTTTTCAAAACATTTACATAATAGCTAATGCATCGCCATATGTTTATTTGTTTTTTTATCTTCCACTCTGTTAAAAATATGGAGACACTCGGAAACAGACTGTATCATCTTGTCTTGTAGCTTTTTCTAGAAAATACGATCTCAAAGTTTTCAACTTTTATTTTGCCAGATTTTTTTTTTTTACTTTTTGGAAGAGATATAATATTGAAAAGTAACTAGTACTTTGATTACAATCTAGTAATAATTTTTAAATGAATGGTTTAAGCGACTTGTATCATTATGGTATCAAGAATTTTTGCAAAAGAAAAAATAAAAGACCAATCTATTTATGGCGATAAATTTCAGAGAAATGAGGAAACAGAAATTTTGACTTCCCTTGTCAATAGATAGACAATAATTCAGTTTTAGCAAAAATGTGAAATGGTCGACTCTAGCTTTGCAGTAATATTGAAGTCAATGATCTAAACGTCTTCAAAAAATAGAAAATATTTATGATATATTTTTAAACATTGTGCCATCAGAATGATAATAGAGTGTGCTGCCTAAACAGAAAAGAAACTGTGAAAGCATTTTATTTGCATATATTATAATTTTCTATTAATAAGGACTTATAAGTAAGCACATTAAATATTATGTAGTAAATGAAATTGGAATAATATTATGGGCAGTATTAAATATCTCAGAATATATATTTATATATAAGATGAAGTATACTCAACAACTTCATGATAATATTAGATTTTTAAGATGATGAATTTCGGGAAATTATAGGATTAAATATAATATCAGTTGTTGTTGTTTTTATTTACAATTTTTATACAGGCAGAAAGCACAAAATAATTTTATGTTTAGAACCATATTTCTTCTTTGAATGTGTTATGAAAATTTTTCACATAATTATCTTTTTATTATTTTCATCTATATTTTACATTACATTACACAAAAAATATCGTACCTAGAAAAAAATTTGTGCTATCGCACTTGAGTAAAATTCACTTAAAATAAAAAGTAATAAACATTTTAAATGTAATAAAGCACTTATCATAAAGCAGCATTATAATTATTTAGCAGATCAATTTATCTAGTGTGATGTTATGGGGGAATTTCTACATGCTAGATGAATTAGGCAATTATTTGTGATTTAACATTGAAAAGTACTTTTCAAATGTTAAAAAAGTACTACTTTAGTGCATCATTTAAGTCAGTTATTTATCTCGTCATCAAAGCAGACATGAACCCGTAATAACCATTAATTTTCATGTAATTGTTCTTCCATTCTATTTTACATAAATTTTAATTTTATTCATTTTCTAATTTCTTAGCTAACGGAAGAATTGACGCCCGTTTCAACAAATGAGCCTTGAACTGTAAATAATAATCTTTTATCCCCACCCGCTATTGTATTAATAGTCTTCCGCAAGGTGTTGCTTATAGTAAAATCTTGAACATGTTTAAAATCGTGAATAGTAAAACTATGTGTTTCGATTTAAGGTGTTGGTCGAACATTCAAAGTCAAATAAAAAGAAGTGATATTTTCTCTTCCTTCAAAAAATCATTCATGAAACAATCATTTAAAAGTGATTTAATCCTTGAAAGTTTTATATGTCTGATTACTTAACATAAAGCAAGAAATTTGCTATCAAAATATTTCGGGCGTTTCAAAAAAGCGTAAATATTAAAACAAAAACTTAAAACCCTATCTCTTGAATTTTTTTTTTACATTTATAAGATTAAGTGGAAGATAATTCGAACTTTAAAAAGCAGATTTTTAGATTTTTGCTTTTAAGATTAATTGACCAATAGAATAGCTTCTGGAATATACTTTCACATAGTTTAAAATTCGCTTCAGAAGTATAATGTTATTTTGTTTAATTTTATATGACATGCTACAACTTCAAAAAACTATTGTTTTAATTCATTGTGCATTTTCAATCTCTTTTGCTTACTGATTTCACACAAGCTACTCACCCTTTAAAGAACTCTTTCAAAAATGAGGTTCTGTCAAGTTGTTGACATGAAAGAATATCTAAGAAATATCAATATTAGTATATTAGATTGATATACTATTTACAGTATGGTTATATTTATATTTTTATATTAAACTGAAGAGTACCCAACAGAAACAGCAGCTGTCTAAGAATAAGGAAAATGTAATAGCAACACAATATTGTTGTTTTTGACCATGCTCACAATGCTGTGAAACCATTTATTGTGGTCTACAAATTTTTACTTTTTTTTATTTATAAATATTTTTTATTCATATTTTTCTTGATATGTATATTCGTGTGTATATTCTTTTTAAGTGTAAATTCTTAAAAATGTAAATTTTTTATAATTTTTAAAAATATTTTTTTTTAATTTTAACCATGTTTAAAATTTAATACATCTTCTAAAAGAAAAGCTTTTATTTAATATTTTTTTTAATCTGTTGAATATAGATAGGAATAAATATTACTTTGTCTTCAGGATTTAACAAAATATTTACATAAAAAATATGTTTTTTTAAAGGAAAAAGTCTTTGAGAACTTTTTACTGCGAGAATCAACTACATTTTCAAAATTTTAACTCAAAACAAAAATTCCGAATACAATTTAAAAGATACTGAAAAACACTGTACAAAAGTTCATAATTTTATCTGTTATATAAATTTAGCTATGTGACAAATCGTGAAAAAATACATTCTAAGATAAATTCATTTAAATCCTAGAAGGTGCGACA
Source organism: Maratus michaelseni (assembly GCA_963931845.1). Taxonomy (NCBI): domain Eukaryota; kingdom Metazoa; phylum Arthropoda; class Arachnida; order Araneae; family Salticidae; genus Maratus; species Maratus michaelseni. The sequence continues at coordinate 350,168,927 of OZ007586.1, forward strand.
ATCACATTCAGTACAACAACAACAACAACAAAGTTTATCTTTTGATCTACTTATCTACACTTTCCAATATAGTTGAAAAGTGTTTATGAATTCGGTTTTCGCTCTGGCATCTGTCCGTACTCTAACTTTCGTAAATATACTCAGATTGCCATGTAATTTTTATATGTTATAGAGGCTTAGTATAGAATGTTCGGTATTGAAAATGAAGTGTGTGGCATTTAGAATTCGTTCACATTGACACAGAAAAGAATTCCGTTGCATTATGGTCTACGGAAAACAATTTTTTACGGTGTATTTTATTGATGTTATGATATTTTAAAAATAATGAGATTTATATGCATCACCAAGGGGGGGGGGGGGTTACAACATGCTATCGCAGGCGTATTAAATAAGTATCATTTATAGTTCATTTATAGGGACGTACAAAATTATTCCATTACATTATAATCTATGGAGAAAATTGGTTGATTTCCATTTTAATGATTTTACGATACTTCAAATCTAATGAAATTAAAAAGCATCGCTGAGGTGCACTACAACGTGTTTTCTATAGATTATAGAGCGCGTAGCATTTATTGTTCATTTACAGAGACGCACAAAAGAATTCGGTTACAGCACTGACTGTGATCGATAATTGCTGTAAATGCGTTTTCTACTCTGGTATATCTTTTTAACTTATCTCATTCATTTTTAGTGAATTACGGAATGTGCATAAATTCTGTAGATGATATACAGGTCTACACGACAGAATTCACGCACATTACCGTATATAGACAGCAATTGCTGAAAATGAAATTTTCCTGAGGTATGTCTTTTTTCAGTTGCTTATTTAGATACCTTATTTCATTGTATCGAAAAAATAATATTCTGTTACTGTTGGAAAGTGTTTCATAATCTATGCCTGATATGCGATTTTTCATTGTTGTCGTATTTATATACGATTTGTGTCATTTTAGTCTAGAAACTCTAAAGTATTTTTTATAGCCAAAAAAGTTAAAATGTGTTTTTTTTTTCGAGATTTTTTGTCCCGGTTCAGCTTAAGTAAAATAAAACCCATGACCTCATTATGAAGCAAGAATTTTTTGATTGCCCCGTAAAAACAGAAACGTTTTTCTGAAACATTTGAATTTTAAACAAGTGCTGTTTTCGTCGGGAACCTTTCAATTATACTACCAATGTAATCGAATTTTTTTTTTTTTTTTTTTTTTTTTGCTGCGGGCGGGGAGAGTAATTTATAGCTAAGTAAAAATCTATACAATTTTAATATTCTGTAAAACAAAATTGATCTTTCCTAATTATATACTTGTTTTTATATTTGGCAGATAATAATAAGAACGCTTCAAGCATAAACTTTCTTTCACAGAACGACTGCATATAAAACAATAAAGAAATCAAACTTCAAATCTACAGAAAAAAAAAATATACTATAATATGGCTTTTGTATCGCAATCAAAGGCAGCTTTCCTGCTTAATACTTTTGTTAACATGTTATGATTTAATCTAGATAAAAAGCTTTTTAAAAACATTTTCAAAATGCACAAATCGCTATTTATATACCTTCCAAACTGTATAGAGCTTTGAGAGGAAAGATAAAGATAAAGACTATAAATTTATACCCTTTACAATTTTTTTATTTAAGTAACATTAGAAAAATCTGAATAACACAATTACTTTGAAAGCCATTGCGTCGATCTTAAAATAAAAGTTGAATAAGAGTTTTGGAATATTAAAATAATAACTTGTATTTGTATTTAGTATTCGTTGTTGTTATTAGGTGGGTCACAGTAGTCAGGCGCTTCCAGCCGATCATAATAGCAGTAAAGTGAAAGTTCGACCGAAAATTGGAACAGGTTACCGAGGGACAGGTTTCAGCCTAAAAGTGGTGAAAGTCACCGTTTTCTATTGACCTGTTAAATAACTTCCCTCTTCCGGAGACAGATATCCACGGGTTTCAGGGTTGAAAAAGACTGGTTTGAAAAACAGTTAAATCTGGTGCACAGAAATCTAAACAGACGAAAAAACAGAAACAGCAATAACAAATATGCCATGTCTGAAACTTTCCTGGTAAAACAATGGGAGCCCCGTTGTCTTTACTTGGATTTTGTAATTTTACATTTATCTTAGGAATTAAATAATCCCCCACTGGTTTTGAAATAGCTGTTTGAAGCATTAGGTGTGACAAAAGAAGCTATGTTTTGGATAAAGGGGGAAAAAACAAGAATTTTAGTAAGGAACGCCTAAATTTTCGTCACTCTAAAAGCACGTTTGGAATTGCGTTTCTTCTGTATGTCTTTATGACTCATCAAACAATACTGAAAACTTCACGCAATTTATGAGTCATAAAAAACAGATAAGGACTATTTTAACTTTCCCATAGGCATAAATAATAATAATCAGAAAGAGAGAAATAGATGACTCAGATATATTTTGAAACTCTGAAATGAATTATAGAATTTTCTTAAAATTAATAAAGGTACAAAGTTAAATTGTTAATTTAATTTAGAGTTTTGTAAATTTCCAATAATTATTTTACTACATATAGATGAATTATTTAAAATTTTATCAAATAAAAAGTTCAATTGGATTTTTTTTACTCATGCATTTTTTAAATTTCTTTAGAGCAAACGTGAAATTTTAAGTATTTGAAAACAATCGTATAAAGACAAAGATGTTAGATATTTTAAGAAAGCACGTATTTAATTCCTAATAGTGATACGTAAATAACATCAAACTTGTATGCTAATGCAAATGTAATTTGGATCATGAAAGATTAATTATATTTATACTAATAATTTGTCTAGTTCTTATGATTTAGAAGCCTGTCGTTAAAGGCAGACATAATAAATAAAAGAGTATTTTGTGTGTGTGTGTTTGTGTGTCTGCTCAGGATGTATATGATGTTAAAATTCCTAAGTTATTTAACCGATGATAACTAATTTACTTAACCGATAAAGTTGCCCCTATATTCATATGGTGGCTATATCATAAAAGCTGATAATCACATTATCTTAATGTGAAGTGAAAATATTTTATACTATTGGGACTCTCATCTAGTTGATCTAACATTTTCGTAGAGCAATTCGTTAGAGAGGGCTTAGATCGCCAATAGTTAAAAATTGAAAATCAAGACAATCTTACACTATTGTTACATTTAAGCAAAATATTGATATTATTAGAATGGAAATAAACTTTGCTACAAAAGCAGCGCTACAATGCAGAATTACGAAAAGATAAGCATTTAGCACGAAACAACTAAAGATTCACAGATAGACTCATTTTCAATACGCCTCATAACACTTCAGATCAACTTAGAGAGACTCCACTGCTTATGTTTTATTTAGAAGAAATTTCGAAAAGTTGTCTCCTTCAATGCTGAATGAGTGGGCTACTTGAAATGCCATTCTGTTTTATCTTAATAATGCTCGGTAAAATTTAAACGCAATACATTAATAATACTATTTTGAAACTTGTATTGTGTGAATGCATGTCCACTTTTATTCAAATACATATGTAAAGGGAAAATTATGTCAGTTGACCACCAGCGGTTCAACCATTTTCAGATCAACTTAAACAGGTGGACAACTTGTAAAGGTACGAAATTTATAAAAGTTATATTTGGTGCATCTTAAAGACGTCAACTGAAACAGACGGACAGCATACAAGGGTGGTCAACTTAGGAGTTTTTACTGCACAGTATAGTTTTCAATACTACAAAAAATTATTTAAAAGTGTTTTAAAAAACTAAAGTAGTTTTTTAACATTTTCTTTTATTTATACTTTAAAACTAAACTATTTAAAAAATATATTTATTTTCAAAGAACAAAATTATCCATTTAAACATAATGCAGCTTTTCATTTGTCCAAAGCCTATTATTATGTTTTCTAAGAATTTACAAAAGCAGAAAAAAAATTCCTCTTTTTCTTGAATTATATTAGCTAAAGAACTGATTTGTAATAATTAAGAAGGTATGATTTCTGTTTAATGTTGTTATTTGCAAAATGAGTTAATCTATTAACAACATTCTTACAGGAACTGAAATCAGTCTCTTGAGGAGTACGAAAGACACATTTGTCTTACCTCCACAAATTTAAAATTAGAAGCAAATTCATCCATGCTCTCAAAACGAAGAATGTGAAACCACTTTCCAGACGCTTGGTTTAAGCGATGTCAAGTTTTGCTATCACATATCTGGTGATCGAAATACAAAGGTCTTTTTTTCCCTAGGCGTAGCCAGAAAAGATTTTTGAATATGTGTAAGTTTGAAAAAAAAACTTCAACCTCAAAACTTGAATCATTAGCATTGAAATAAATCTAGCTTTCTTTTTTTTTTTTCAAATTAATTACTGCTATGACATTTTGAATTAGATATATTCCAGCAGTAGGTCAGACTTACATGTATGCTTTATTATTATACTTCTTAATTCATGAAAACTATATAATTGGAAATGCATAACATTTAATCAAAATATAGGAAATATTAACTATTAAAAAGAAAAAACAAAAGTTTCAACAATTTTTGAAAGAAAACAATAGGAAAATGCACTCAGAACTAAATTCTTAAATTGAGTTACTTACAATATACTTCCTTCATGGTGTCACCAAATAGCTACATTTATGTTACATTATATTAGATATCATCTACATTTGTATTAGATAACATTACATTATATATATCATTGTAGATTGATGCAAAAGTTCTGTAGTATTTTAATACCTAATTTTAATACCTTTAATACCGGTAAAATTTTAATACCTGATAATTTTACCTATCTGTTCAAAGCAAGCAAGTATAATAAAATTAACATGTATTAAAAGTATTAAAATTAGGTATTAATATACGACAGAACTTTTGTATCAACCTAATATATTGTGCCTTGAATTAAAAAACGTAACTTGCAATAAAAATCTATTATATAGAATAAAAAGTAATCTTTTTTTCAAAATTTGAGAATTATTTAGAAACACGTAAAAAGATTTTTATTGGTAAAAGTGCGTAATTAAAAGTGACTTTTAAATCTTATCAAAAATTTTCGAAATAATTTATATATTCGCTTTCTTGTGTATTACTTTTTCGATCATTTATGAATGAAATTTGGCATTGTTTAAATTAAATGATAAAAATACTTGCTTTTATAATTATAGTTAATTGACTGTTATGAAGAAGTATTAAGTTCCAATTTACTAATCAAAATTATCTTTGTAGCTAATTGATATCGTGAATTTTTAGATAAATTTAACTGAAAAAACATAATCCTATCAAATATATTTCAAATAAAATCATTTGTTTCGAATATTCGAAAAGATAAATCATTTACCATCGAATTCTTAATATACTATTTAAAAAAAGTGTTCGGAAAAACTTTACTGAGTAGAATTTTCTCTTGATAATCTAGAGTTCCACACTTAAGATAACATATAACAGTGATTATGATTGTTATTTTCATTCTAAATAAGCTCAAATTTTAAAAAATCTAATTTAAATGAAAATTGAAACTAGGAAAAGATAGAAAAAATTTTCAACAACTCCTTTTGGAAATGGACCACAAAGTAATCAAAATGAATCTCGAATAGAAACTTATAGTAATAATAAATAAAACATTCAGAAATACTAGATTCAATCATCCTGTTACATAATTTTCTAAGATCATAAAAGAAAGTGTAAAAATTTTAACATTTTCCGTGCATGATATTTTTACAACAAAATTATCAATTAGCGCAAACGGTCACAAGTTTTAACGAGAAGGGCATATTTGACGTATTTCAAATTATTTTTTCGGAAATTTTCAACTTAAGTTCATGCTACACATATTTAGAGTTTGTAGTATTTTGTTACGTAACTTTACATTTTTTATTTTTTATTTATTTTTTTATTACTAATGAGATGTGTTTATTTTTTCTGCGGTATTCGAATTTTCCCTTTTTTCTGCAGCAAATGATTTTATATTTTTTAAATTATATAGTTTTTTTTCCTTGTATGTATGTGTGTGTGTGTGTGCGTACGTATGTATGTGTATGTGTGCGTACGTATGTATGTGTGTGTGTGCGTACGTATGTATGTGTGTGTGTGCGTACATATGTATGTGTGTATGTGTGTATATGAGTGTACATAAGTGTGTGCTTATATGTCATCTCTTTGAAATAGTACCTCTTTTTGCAACGCAATATAGTAACTCAACTGCTTAATTTAAATGCAGCTTACAGCTTATACCACTCATACTTTAAAAACGAGTTCATTTAAATAATCATTTTTCACTTATTCAACGAGTAGTACGTCTAAGTTGGGAAAAATATGTTACAAAATATTGATTAAAATGTATTATCGTAGTTTTAAAATGTCGAAAATATAAAATATAATAGTTATTTCCATTGCTGAAATCTAGTTTGGCATTTAAGAATATTTTAAAAATTAGAAATATGGTGTCAGTAGGATACATGACAGGTGGAATAATTAGACAAAACTAGTATAGAACTTAGGGTGAAGTCGTGTATTTGTTTGACCTTTCGAACAAACTTTTAAAAAATGGTAAACAAATAAATTAAGAACAAGACCTAAATATACGGATATATTTTTGAAAGTTTGGGTGTTTTTAAAATCAATATTTAAAACACTTAAAAGAGATATTTCATTTTAAAACATTTTATAACAAAAAAGGCTAATGTATCCCTTTTTTTCTACTGTTTGCATTTCGATATTTTCAACCGATATCTGAAAATATGAAACGTCTTCGTCTTATAGCACATTGGTGATTTAAAATGGTAAACAAAATATTAGCAGCATTATATAAATAAAATAATACTATTTTAAAGCTTGATTTTTGTTTATTTAAGTGCTGGCAGAAACTGTTCTAAGTATAGATCTTATTTAATATATATTTTATGATAATTGTATAATGAATAGTTTTCGAAATCTTACGCTTAAAAATAATAATATCGGAACTCTATATAATATTTAATAATATTATACAGAAAATATTATATAATTTTAAGTAAGTTTAATTGTTTTAGTTTTATATGGCAATTAATTTTTAACTGTTAATAATATTAATATTTTAAGTATGGTAGTGACTTTTACATAATTCTAGTTTAGCCTGAAATGCTAAGAATTCAAGTTAATGAACCACTTTGTGATGTTGTTATTATTAGTAATAATTATATTATTGTTGTTGTTGTTATTCTCAGTCACTTCAGAGAAAAATATTAGACTATCCAAATACGAGCTATAAAAACCAAATACAAATAAGTAAAAAGAAAATCGGCATTGTAAAAGGCTGAAACAAATGTCATCTTATTTCTCTTAGGGTATGAGGAACGATTCTAATTTTCCGTTCGTCGTACGAAATATTGAAATGGGTGACTTCGTCCACAATATGCCTGACATGCACAAAATTAAAAAAGAAAATTTTTTAAATACTTTCTTTTAAATACTTTTTACTTAAAAAATATTTTTTTTTACAAAAATTGTTACTGATTTTAAAACTATAATTTTATTATAATTGGAGTAAACAAAGACAATCATTTATGCGGGAAAATGAAGAGAAATTTCAATTTTATTATTAGAAATTCAAACTTATTCAATCAGCTGCACTCGACAGAGTATTTAGCAAGAATCTAAAAATTACAAAACTCAACACAAATTCATTTAAATTAAAAAATTAAGTTTCTTAAATTAAAAAAAATTAAAAGCCAAATCGAAAAATTATTTAAATAAGGTAACAAGTCAGTATGATAGCTTAAATTAATTTACTTATAAAAAAAAATCATTCAAAACGTCTCATAGAAGGACGAGAAAATTTAAATAGGATTTGAAAATTTTTATTAAGAATAAAAGAGTTTCCCAACTTAAACTATATCAGAAAATCGTTTATAAATTAACTAAGTGTTTAAAATAGAAATCAAATGTTTCTTAATGTGTCCATTTACACTGTTTACAGAAAAACTCTACAGACAAAATTTTACTGCTTTGAAAATTTTTTATCAAATTTAAGCATATACAGTTCAATGTATCCGTATCCAATGTCAAAAGAATGCGGAAAAGTTCCATCTTTTTGTAAAACAGTTTTATTTGTATATCACCTCATTTTTTATTCATTTCTGTATTTAAAAAAAAAATCTCGTCGTAATGTAAACCAGATAAAGAGTCGCATTAGTGACCTTAACATATGACGGTCAACAAGAACGTTCCAGTCCGATAAACTTGATACGCTTTGATTCACAACACGTGGTTTTCTATTAAAACTACTATTTTGTGATAAATAAAAAAAGCAGCGAAAAAATGCATTCTTAAAGATTATATAAATCTATTTTACGCTGTCGTAGCTAAGAAGATTTCTGATTATTTTTCACAGCATTCTTGTTAATCTCCTTTTTTTCCATCTGCTCTTGAATAATCCTTTAGAAATGAGGCTCCAGAAAATGTAAATATAACAAGCATTTAAGTGATCAAATAAGATTTTTCTTTATAAATATTTATAAAATTTTAAAACCTGAAATCATATTTTACATGAAAATAAATGAGATCGTTTAGTCTTTTTTATATAAAAAAGGGTTAAAAACATTACATTACATTACTGATACCAACTATACAAAAATATCCAATATTAAACAATATGTAAAATGATAAACTATTGAAAAGTGATTTTTTTTTCTTTTTCAAAAATTACTTTTATATATATATATTAATATTTCAGACCATATGCTATGCATAATTTTTAATTAAATTTCATTGTAATTAACAAAGGTTTTCACTGCTCATCATAACCAAATTAGACTACAGTTGGGAAATCATACCGTGTAACTGCTCAGTATGATCTACAATGTAATGTAAAATGTAATCAAATGAAAAAGATATGCTTACTAAAAGGACTCAAAAAGAAACTTAAGGTGATCCGAGACACAAAAAGTGCCAAAAATATCACATTTTTACTCTTTTTTTTTGTGAAACAACAATTTAGAAGGGACGGCGAGAGACCCTAGAGCAGGGACGGCGAACCAATGGCACGCGTTCCATACCTGGCATGCGACAAAATATTTTCAGCGCGGCGTTGATTGAGAATATAAATCAAAATAGAATGAAATTTCACAAAACACACGAATTTACACATCCTGAGTTTGTGTAATTTTTTTCTAATATTGAAAAAATTGAAATGCAACTACTGAATTCCAATCTCTTTCAATATTGGCTCAATAATTTATCAGATTGCGTGATTCGGATAATATCAAAAAGAAGGATTATCAGGCATTATAAAACAAAAATGCCATGAGGAAATAATGGCCATTTGGTATGAAATTTTCCATTTTGACAATTTTGACCTCTTCCTATGCCTGCGAGTCATTCTTTTCGGAAATAAATATATGAAAAATTCAAATAGAAACCACCTGTGAGATTACTGCCTGCTTCCGTTAAAAGTAACTAGGTATGAACACGATATTAATTAATTCACATCTAAGCTACAATAACTGAGATAATAAAATACCTATAATTTACAACTATTATACTATAATGTAATATGATATTATACACTATTATAATTATTATAGTACTTTGTATGGTACAATATTATAGTACATTATACATTGATATATAATGTAACATAATATTAAAATGTATTATAATTTAAGAAGTGGGATTTTTGCAGACTTTCAGTAAGTTTGATACATCATTTTGTACGATGCGGAAATGTATCCAATTCTTAAAAATATTTTTTTCCCTTGCGATTCCGCTTTGAACATGTTTTACTGTATATATATAACATGGCTTTGAAATCAAAATATAACTTAAAAATTCCTATAACAAAAATAACCAAATCTCTTAGTTAAAGGTGGCATGTAATTATATTTATATATATATATATATATATATGGTGTTTGACGCATTTTGAAATTCAATTTTTTTTTTAAATCAAGTAATTGGCGTACGAGTGTGGGGTTTGGTTTGGACAAAAATGCTTGTCATGACCGAGAGCTTTGTTTAAACAAAAGTTAGTTAAAAAAAATTAACCATATATGGCGCAATACCTTCAAAGCTGAGAAAAAGCATTAAAAAAAAGCAATCACAGAACATTTATTTTGTACAATCTACAATGATATTTCAATGTGTATACTATTTTTAGCTTGAATCATATCCGAATGGCACTCAATTTCATTCTACAAGTTGAATTATGCTACTACATTGCACAGTCGTCCAAACCAAAAAGATAACAGGCCCATACATTTTAATCGCCAAATGGTCACAAAGGAAAACAGAAATGGCCATTCGATTGGAAATTATGTTTTTTTTTTTTTTTTTTTTTATCATTTACTGTACTAAAATAATGGGTTTTAACTGCTTATCTTGAGGTTTGATGATTTTTATAGATTTGCGTTAGATTATAGAGCCATCGATGGAAAAAAATATTGTGCTTTAAAAAGACTTTCTTTCATGAGACGCATTTCCGACCAAACTTTCTTTTACGCCAATTACTTCATTTTTCATTGAATTTTAAAATGTGTCAAGGCTTTTTGGACCACCCTGTATACACACACACACATATATATATATAATTAAACTAAAATTATATGTGCAAACATAATTGGAAAAAGAGAGAGAAAAAAATAATCTAAATTGAGATTTAGATAATAAATCATGTAATGTCAAAATATACAGTCAAATAAATAGATTTGAAATAATAGAATTATAAAATATGTTAAGGAAAAACATGATGAAAACATACGACATGTTTTAACCCCTTCAGGGGCAAAATAGTCTTGTAGCTAAAATATTGAAATGATTGATTGACACCATGATTCACGAACGAATTTATTTCAAAATAAGTAAAAGCTTTTCCTCGTGTACCTTATAAATTCAAAATTTCGTTATATAATTCTGGTGTCATTGTGGCATTTTGGGATTAAAATTAAGTGGTATATATAATACACTATATGGCCAATGATAATCGGTCACTTGCAATTTTAGACGTTTTGTTCAATATCTAGAAAAATACATAAGAAATTATCCTGAAACTTCAGGCGTGTAAACAGCATAGTCGACGTCATTTATTTCGGCGAAGATTTTTTTTTCCCGAAACTTCCCCGAAGATTTTTTCCCGCCAATAAATTGAAGAAAAACGAATATCTTTTGGATAACACTGTAAAAACTAATATTGCAAAAGCGTTGAAACAGAAGCACATGCTTAGAAGGCTTTTTTTAATAAACTATGTTCATTTTTATGATGATAGCACGTATACTCGTGGAGAAATTAAGGCTTTTATAGAAACAATCCAAAATTTCACCAAGTGTTTTGCTTATAATTTTCAGATTTCTTAATATAAAAGAATGTTCGTTTCAGGAACGATGACAAACAACATTATATACAATACCCAGCAATCAGAATTAAAAAGTAATAAATATTGGATGAAAAATGAGCAGGTTCACTAAATATTGTTGCATTGCGCATGCGTGAATGCAATCAAAATATACTTTGCATAATATATTAGATAAATGTATAGAGCAACTTTTGTGAAAGTTTCAAAAACATAGCTTGAAAATTCTGATAGTGATAGTCGATAGAATAAGCTTGAAATTCGCTGTTCCCAAAAGGAAGCAAAAAGATGAGGGGCGGTATCGAAATATACAATGCGAGACACTTCATTCTTATTATGTCAACTTTCATAAGCTAGTATATTTGGATACAATCCCTTATCGTTTTGCTTCCTTTTGAGAACAGCGAATTTCGAGCTTATTCTATCAACGATTACTATCAGAATTTTCAAGCTATGTTTTTGAGACTTTCCTTCCAATCTTGAACTTAGTACTACTTATTTAAATAATTCTACTATTAATTTTATGAACATTAATATCTCTATTATTTCTAATCATACTTTAACATTCAATATTTATGATAAACGTAATGATTTTTCTTTCAATCTTATTAATTTTACTAACTTTCATTCATGTCTACATATTTCAGTTTACAGAAATATTTTTCTAAACCACCGCAATCGTATTAAACGTTTATGCTCCTCACATTTCATTAGGCCTAATTTATCACAGTTAAAACATACAGTTTTGTCTTATAATTATCCCCTTGCTTTTCTTTCTTCATACATTAAACATTAAAACATTCATATAATTTTACCAGTACGGGAATTAAATATGCATAAAAATTATAAAATTGAAAACAATATTATGGAGGGAGGGCGTGGATTCTTGAAAAGATTATAAAAACTTATTTAAAAAAAATTAACAAAAAAATCACAAAATAATAAAATTTCCCCAAAAGAATTATAAAATCAAAATGCTGTTAAGGAGGAATGAGGCGGAACTTCTAAAAAAAGATTAAAAAAATTGGGTTTATGCATTTAACAATATTATTTACGTAACAAAATCATTTACATAATATAAATAATACACTCTTCAGTTTACTTACACACTGTCTCCTCATACATGGCTAATTATTGTACTACTATCTTCCCATTTCACCTTTATAAATATTTAAATTTTATTTATATCGTTTAGTTTTCATCACATTCTAAATTTTATTTACGCTAATTACTACTTTGCATAAAATTTATTTATTTTAATTATTTCTTCTCCTCTTTCCCAATATAGGGCAGCACCAGATTTATCATTTAACTACTCAGTAATTTCAGCTTTTCCTTTTATCTTTATGACATAGATGGAAGCACCAAACAATTTTATTTTCCTTTCATCATTTCTATCAATGCAATGACTTTGTGTTTTTAGCAGCCAGTTTGGGTTTACTGGTGATATGAAGAGTTGCAGTCTTTGTAATGCTCTTTTCATCTAGTTAAATCCTCCTCAATCCTTGGTTGTTGTTTTTGTGAGTTTTGTACATTGCTTTATGATATAATTTCTATTTATGTTGAATAATAGTTTCTTTATTTATTTCTTTTGTTATTTGAACTATTGTAGGTTTTTATTTTTATTTTGTTTCTTATATATGTTTCTAGGGACTTAATATTGTCAATTAATATTTGATGAAATAACATATATTTACTATGAACATTGTTATGAAGCTCTGCTGAAGATTCCATAAGATATTCATAGTTTTCCATTTTTGATTTTTCGTTTTATAAAGTTTAATTCCTGCAGTATCCTTTCCATTGCTTTTTATAATATCTCATCCTTTGTTTTTCACTTGTGTTTTAATTTTTAAATATATATATAAACGGGTTTTATGCATTTAATCATTTTATTTCTGATTGTACAACATAAATACTACACTCTTCATTTTTACTCACACAATGGCTCATCATACATTGCTAATTATTGTACTTGTCTTCCCATTTCATCTTTATTATATTTAAATTTTATTTACTTTCTTTAGTTTCCTCACATTTCAAATATTATTTGCTTTGTCAAAAAAATTTATTTTGATTCTATTTTCTCTTCATTCATAATAGATGGCAGCACTATACTTATTATTGAACTGGTTTACAATTTCAGCTTTTACTTATATTTTTCTGTGATAGATGGCAGCACTACACAATTTATTTTCTATTATCATTTCTTTCTAAGTAATGTTTGAGCATAGATATAACAGCTATTTTGAGTTAATGATGACTGGCTGTTTGTCATGTACTTATAATCTTGTTCAATCTACAGTAAAAATTGCCTTTTTTGGTGTGTCTTGCACATTATTTTATGATCTAATTTCTATTTAAGCTGAAATTGTTTATCTATCTAATTTCTATTTAAGTTGCATATTTATTTATTTATTTATTTATTTTGTTATTTGAACCTCATGTAGATTATTAATTTTCTTGTTTCATATATATATATATATATATGTTATTAGGGGTTTAATATTATCGATTTTAAGCATAATGCTGAAAATATTTGAAGAAATAAAATATATTTACTATAATTCTTCTTTTAGTGCTTTATATTCTTATAAAGCACTTCTGAAGATTCTATAAGATATTCATAGTTTTCCAATTTTTGCTTTTTCATCCTATTAAGTATAATTCCTACAGTGTCCATTCCATTGCTTTTTATAATGTCTTATTCTTTGTTTTTCACATGTGTTTTCATTTTTAAATATATATATGTGTGTGTGTGTGTGCATTTTGAGAAAAAAAAACGAGTAAAACATTATTTATAAATAAAACAAAAATGTGTCCCGCACCACCTTAAAATGCAATGTATCCTTTACTGACGATGCAGTGGCAGTTATTTTATATTTTTCTATGAAATATAGCTTTGTTTTGCCATTTTTGTTGCATATTTTTTGTTTGTGCGTTGGATTGTGATGTCGCTATCGTGGCTAAACCTGTATTATAGAATACACCAGAACAAATACAGAAAACTTCCATAAAAGCTCCCGAAAACCTATGTTTGAAGGTAAAACAGCATCTTCAGTTTTAACATTTTTTCCAGAAGCGAACATCAATAGAACCTACACAACAATCAGAAGTGATTTTACAGGTGCGGTCAGGGTTGGTTATCTCGGGTTCTGACGAGGCGAGTGTCCCCGGCCTCCGTTTGTAGGTGCCCCAAAATGCATTTGTGTGTTCTCTGAAATTACAAACTAAAACAAATTTCCGTTTACAGTTCATACGAAAAGTGAATTTTTCGCATTCATCTGCACTGAACGAAAGTTCTGTCCATATGAATATGAAAGTGTTCATAACAAAAGAGAATGAATTGTAACTTCGAAATTCAGAGAATAATGTATATTACATCAATCATACTTCAACCAGTCACTTGTGATTTTACTCATTCTAAATATAATCACGAAAACATAACAGAACACTTTACCTATTCATAGTGTTGTATTAAAAGTTATATTTTTGTGAATTTATCCATAGAATACATGTTAAAGAGGTATTTTGTTCTCATATTAACAGATAAACTAAAAAAATTAATATAGTTTTTAAATTTTAAGTAAATAAAATAAAACTCTATTAAAAAAATAATTTTAATTTATGAATAGTTATTTTTTTACTGTAGTAAACTAAATTCGTTACAAGATTTTTAATGCATGTTTATATGTGTCTAAAACATTACAATTTTTTTCATAAAACTGTGATTTAAATTTTGAACTGCAGGTAAAGCTTTTTTATATCATGTTTATATGAATTTCATAAGAGAAGATTGTTTTGAGAAAGGAGGCCTCGATGCCTCGACGTGGTCTATGTGCCCCGGACCCCACATAATTTTGACCAAGTTCTGTTGTAAGTAACAGATGTTTGTGTTTGTGTAACCGGGATTTTCATTTCGAAAACATTTCCTATTAAATAATCTCTTTCGATTATTAAGGATCATTGTTCATAAACAAACAATAAGGCGTGTTAAATGTGTAGCAATTATAAAAAAGACAGGCACCGCTATCCTTTTCTATTGTTTTGATTTTAACTATTAACTTACCGGCGTGGTTCTAACTATATCTGCGTTATATCTTTGATGTTATCCCCTTGACCCCTTGCCTGAGAAAAGGGTATATGGAAGCAAATGAAGGGAATTTGTCAAGCGTTCAAATTTGTCCATTTACGAAGCGAAATGGATGGAAACACAAATGTCTGCATGATGTTAAAAAGATTTGAAACACAATTCTACATCAGTAACGATTACCTGACATGATTTTGGTATTTCGAAATACTTTACGGTTGTCTGCTTTGTTGGTTGTCTGTTTACCTAC